>UCOM01001413.1:0-41842 GCA_900474385.1 Ormyrus pomaceus
GGGGGGGGGGGGGGGGGCGGGGAGGAGGCAGCGCAACCCCATCCGAAACGGGACACCCCACGGCTACGCTATAATGGCCGGGCGCCGGTACGGGGACAGAGCGGCGAGGATTTGAAAAGAAACCACCCTCGGATGTATATTCGGTTCCGGATAGCAATTCGCCGGCGCGCTTCAAAGGAAAACTCGAGTCAAGATACACGCGAATTCCCCGCCGAGCGACGGAGCCTCGTCGACGACGAGGTGAGGAGCGACGAGCTCCTTTTAACGAAAGAGATCGGAGTTGCGTTACTGTTATAGAGAAGAGAGAGAGAGAGCCTTTTCGCTTGGCTATGCACTTTCTCGCTTCTTTTTTAGCGAAGCTTTTCCCGGCTCCTTCGCAAAGCACTAACAAGCCAACGGCTTTTTTCCCCGTCCTTTCGGAGCAGTTTCTTATTATTTTCTTCCTCGATTCAGGTGACTCTCTCAAAGCGTCCAAGAATTTTTGCAAAAAAGAAAAAAAAACAAAATTAATTCAACAGACTCTGAAACTTTATACTTTTTCATTATTGAATGAACAATTAACGATCAAAGCTGCACCGTCCGCAGCGGCGGAGCGCCTTCGCGGTCATTTCTCACAGAAGTACCGTCGCCTCGCAGCCGCAGCCAAAATTGACGAGCATTAAGATGCAAATGGCGTCGCCGGGCGCGCAATCGTCTCTGCGGTCGGGCCGCGTAATTGAATGCGGCGTTAAATAAATAAATAATGTCAACGCTCGCTTGAGAGTCTTGAAAGGGCCGGCTTCGATTAAAGCGGCTCCCGGTCCCGGTTTTTCTTGGCGCGCCGAAAGGAATTACGGGCGGCCCGCTAATTTGCGGTCGGTCCGCACCGACGAAGGGCAGCTACCGGGCGCTGTGCTGCCGTTCGGCCCTCGGGATTATAATTGATCGTCCCGCGCCAGAACAGCTCTCTGTGTGCATACGTGCGGTGCGCGAGTCATCAGCCGCCGCCGCTGCTGCTGCTGCTGCTTCCGAAGCAATTTCTCGCTTCAACGTGCGTCTCGAGATAAAAGTCTTGATTTACTCGCTCCGAGTGACATTTCTTTCGTTAATAACTGATGATCTTGATAATTAGATGAAAAGGGAATATTTACTTGCAAATTAATTTAATTGTGAAATTTCAAGATTTTATTTGCGACGTGGTTTTTTTGCTTAATAAATATTTGATCGAGCAAAGTTTTTTAAGCTGCGTTGGTAAATAAAAAATTCGCATAAATTAAAGTGAAAATGAATTATTGACTTTTTTATGCAATAAAGTCCCTTTTTCGCTTACGCGGCATTTCAATTTAGCTCTAAAGAATTATTCATTTCCTTGCGACTCCGTCCCTCAGGAGCAGCCAGTAGTCAAGGCGAAAGATAATTAATTTTTTCGCACTGCCTTCGCTCATGATTTATGAACTGATGAATAAATTAGCACCTCAAAATACCTGTTAGTTCGCAGCGCTAAAAAGCGAGAAGGCAAGAGCCCAAACAAACAATGGAGACAACGGCGAAGCATCTTGTTGCGAACAGAAATTTTTCTATTACGTCGAGATCCCAGCTCGAGACTCCGTGAAATATTTGACTGGTGATAAATCGAAGTTATCCTTTCGAAAAAAAAAAACTGTCTGCCGGAATAAAAAGGGCGCGCGCGCGACAGAAGTGCGTAACTTACGCGACGTGCGAACACACGTGCAACTCCGCTGCGTTTAATAGCCGTCGTTTCTCTCGACTTTTTCTCTGCTTTCTTTCTTGACAATTCAGGAACTGCGTACCGAGAAGTCGACGCGATAAACTCGGGCGAATTACGAGCGATTTTGCGGTCACCTCGATTGCAGCACAGCCAAGTGGTTCGTCCGACCTTACCAAGGCACTCGTGTTCTTTATCATTTTCTGACTTTGAAGTTAATAAAATTTTACTTTTGCATTATTCGCTTCAGAATAAAGGATGCATGAAACTATATTCAGTAAAAAGCGAGTCAAAATTTATATTATCGAATAATCGAAATTCGTTCCAATTTAAATTTTTATTTAAACGAAATTATACATCCGACTGCATCTGAATAAATAGCTAGTAACTAATTTTAGACATATTTTTATTGGATTAAAGCACAATCAATTAACTAAAGAGCTGCGGTCGCCCCAACAAAATTACCATGCTAATGCCTCGAAGCACTGAACTCCCAAGCGACTTCGTAGCCAGGCTAAAAACGTAAATTTCGCTGATTATTCGAAACGGCGCGGGCCTCGGCCATCAAAAACACATCGCGCCCCACTTAGCATCGTATCCGCGGGCGAGAGCGGCGCACGCAACTCCCGCGTCCTCATTACTACCCCTCTGGAGCGCGAGAAAGGCACGGCGCGCGGCGCGTTATACATTTCAAGAGGCGTCTCCCGGTTTGACGAGCTCTCAAATCGCCCATCGATCATTCAGTCGAGGGTGAAAACTGAGCCTCCCGCTGGCCTTTCCTCCTCTTCTTTTTCTCTCTCCGCGCCTCGCAGATCCTCGAAAGGAGCGCGCATTTAGGATTCCCTGCTCAAATACGACCCGCCGAAGAACCGTAAACCGCGAAGGGCTGCGTGGCTTCCTTTCTCTTATCTGAAAGAGAGCACTCGTCGTTTTTTCTCTCGCGTCGCTGACGCGACGTCGAGAAAGGTCGCCTGATGGAAGACCGATGCGTTTTCGAGTCGGCTCGCATGACTTTTGGGCTTTGTGATTTTTGGCACGCGGCCTTTGCTGAGTCACGGCGAGAAGGGCCAGTAGCTGTTTTTAAGTGAACGATGACCGACTGAAACGAGCGTGAAATGCAATTAGTTCGGACGCAACCGTGAAGAATCGCTGTCTTGCTTGTTGATCATTAAAGTTTTGCTTTTCGGGAAAGCATCTCAAATTTAACTTTCTTCAATATTCAGGTGTATTATAAGTATTACGCTCATCCAGATTCTCAAAAAACTCAAAATTATTAACTGCGCGCTTCTCGTTAGATCAATTGCATGCATAACAGAGACGAGCAGTCAATCGCAGCGCCGATTTCACCCTGAAAAAGTGTAAAATCACTTATCCAGTCTGCGAATAATAAGGAAAGACACGAGGATGAAAAACGACTGCGAAGGAGCTCAGAACTGAAATGCGAGAAATTCTGATGGAAATGACTGGGCTCCGTAATGGACAGAAAGGGAATTACAAGTGAAAAGGGTCGAGTGGGAGAGGCAACGAACGAAGCGAACGAAAGGAAACAACTTCTTTCGTGAAAGTTAACGCATGAGAGTCGTACGCTCATAAATTTTACGATGGCGTGATTGGTAAAGCGACTACCACCTGAACTGCAACAACATCGAATGCTGCCTATCCATCTCAATTCTGGCGGTCTGATGGTACGCCGTCGTTGGTCCGACTCGCGAACGACAGCAAACCAAGAAAATGAGGAAAGAGCTACCAAGTAAGATAGCCATTTGCTGCGGGTTTCGAGATTTTAGCATTTCTTTTTACTGACAATAACCCTTAATTGCAACGTCGTAAATAAAAAATAAAATTGAAATTAGAAAACCTCTTTTTTATGCGATCAAAGGTGCTTTTAAATTAGTTTAACAAAATTTTACTTGATATGTAAATAAACAGCTTTTCATTTAAGTACAAAAGCTTAAAATCCATTTCATTTAATAATACAAAGTGGCTTCTATTAGGAAATGCAGCGTATAACTTAAGAAAGTTCCATGTGAATAAGAAGATATATAGACACAACAAAAGATATAGAAACAAACCGCTCAGTGAAATCTCATGCAAAGACGACACGCAAACATCTTACACATTTCTTCGAGTAAAACTAACAACTCGACTCTCGCTGCATCTCTCTCGTTCTCAATCTCTTGCTGAAAGTCGCGAAAACTTGCGTAATTCCTGAAGCGGGAGGGTTTAGGTCCGCTGGACGAAATTGAATTAGAAAAGTTTTTGGTTCCTAACGCTGCCACTGTAACCGTTTCAACGACCTGAGAAAATCGTTCGGAAAAGTTTGAGAAGAGCTTTGGATTCATCCTCATTTGCATTTTTGAAATACTGAGAAATTGTTTTGATTACGAGGCAGATTTTTAAATTAAATGTTTTATACATAATATGCTAAGTACAAAGACTGAATAGTTTAAGCTTAACGCGAATTTATAGACGTTTATCAATCTTCGAAACTGCTTTAAAATAGCTGCTGAAAAAGTTTAAAATCATAAAGATATTAAGCGAAGTGCGTCGTGCTCTTTTAACAGTCGCCAGAATTCTTTTGATGATCGGCGCAAAGAGGTGGCCGCGCCTACGAGCAGCACAATTACGCACATTCGCGACGTACGCACGTACGGTGCGAGGCATAAACCAGGACATAAAGCTACTGTACGCACGCGGTGCTGCTGAGCTCATAAAGCATAAAATGCGAAATGCAACGCCCCGTCGCAGATGCCATTTATTAGAGTAATATGTGCATCGCGGGAAAGAGTTGCACCCGTCGGCCTCCTTCTTTATGCAAAGCGCAATTCACGCAGTTTATTCGTATTAATTTTCAATATTATCGGATAGATTATTGTCATTGATAGCTTTAGGGATCATGGGAATATTTCCGCCATATCAAAATTCATAAGAAATTGGATAAAAATACAGAATTTTTAAGTTGAAACTTTAATAAATCTTGGCCCGATTTATTATTAAGGAATTTAAAATGCAAATTTTAATATTCAGTAATTAATAAATTTCATGAATATTCACATAGCAGCAATGGCATATATTTTTAAAATCATTACTAGTGTTTAAAATGGAGATTTTTACAAAGGCTAATATGTATATATATACGCTACTTTTAAAAAATACATTTTATCCTATTATAAAAATTTTAAAAAACTGTATTTTTATTTTATTTTGGTTTGAACTTCCAATTTTACATATTTTTTTACACCATACCTATAGCTAGAGCAAGCATTCAGACTGAAGCTCGTGACTTTTTTCGGTCTCTGTGATACATGAATGCGCCAAACGAAAACCTCCGGATGAAAACAGTATTTTAAATCTTTAATCTGAGCTACGCTGGGCAGACTAGTCCATTCAATCTACGAAGCTTTGGGTAAACACAATTTTTCCGCCCTTTCAGTTTTTATCGAAGTGCATGGCTTTCCATCTCCAAAAATCAAGATTCATTTCGCCTTTATCCCTTGCATCGTTTTGGATAGGCTTGAAAAAAACTTGTAATTTATTGTACAACAATCGAAATGATCTTATTCCCTAACGGATGTCTAGAAACTTGTGGCTTATTACTTCCACTTAATATCGGTCTTTTTTTTTAATATCAGTCTTTTTTTTTAAATAAAAAACTTTAATTAATAATAAAATAATAACAGCAACGATCCTCTTTTATTATTGTTATTAAAATTTTTGCAAGTTTTCACTTAATTTTAGCTATTAAATTCGAATATCGTTTAAAATTTACTTTTTCCATTGAAATGCTTCGCTCGGTTTCCAGGGTCTCTAAAAGGGGCGGTCAATATTCGGCACAAAAGGTAGAGTAGCAATTATCGTAACACGGTGGCGATAGAGTCCTCTGAAAACAAGAGCCGAGAAAAAAAAAAAGAAAGCGAAATGAACGTATCGCAGCCGGCTCCGCGGCAGAGAAGAAGAAGAAAGGGGGGAACGCAAGTTAATCAGAGCTTGCGAGCCCTTCGCTCGTAAAAAAATTTTAATATTCCATCGCGCCGCGTGTCCATTCTGCTCTGTAACCGCTTTTGCCTTTACAGCTACATCTCGTCCGCGTCGCTGCATCGGACCTTTTGTCGCGGACAGTGAAAAGGGACTCCATCACTCCGGGCTCGAGCCCTTTTCATTGCATTTTTTATCGATGTAATTCCGCGGCTGCGCGCGATTCGCGCTTTTTCCGCGCGACAATTTACGCCTCGCAGGCGCGATTTTCGAGCGCGAAATTGCGCGCGAACGCGGCAATTGCAAACGCCGGCTCGTCGCATGTAAAATAAAAAAAAAAAAGAAAAAAAAAGGGCGGAAGCATTGTAACGTCCAGCTTTTGTAACGCAGTGATTAATAATTTTGGCGCGGCGCCGGACGCGCGACGTATCGCAACTTTTTTCGAAATGGGAAAGCGCGACAGCTTGTGTACTGTCCATTTTGGAAAAAACATTGCAGTTAACAGCTTTTGTAAATGAACTGCCGAGGTGAACAACCTTGTACTGGATCAAACGCTTCATAAAATTTTATTAAATAACTTGACAAAATCACGTATTATTATTGCTGAGTGCCAGCCGAATTTTATGTTTGTGCCTTCAGAAAATGTCACCATAAGATTAATTTGTTAAATTGTATGTTCCGGGAGCTGATAAAAAATCTCTGTAATTAATAAGTTCTAACCAAGCCAAAGCGTTGAAAATTTTCACGCGGCAGCCACCAGCTCGTCGAAAAAAAGCAACGTTCAACGCCTGCAATTAAAAAAAAGAAGAGAGGCGGGACTACGATTCGATTCGCCAGCAGCGAAAAAGAGGAAAAAGAGTGCAGGAAGTTCGAGTGCAGCGCAAGTGAATGAAAAAAAAGGGTAAATACACCAAATACGTCGCTCGAAGGGGTCGAAGCTTTTTTCATTTCCATTCGAGTGTGATCGAAACGAATTCTCAATTAAGCGCGAACGCACATGCGAAACTCTGGACGCTAAATCCGATGGAGAAACCAGATTCAAAGTACATCCCGCGGGAATCTCGAAAAATGCCTCTGCTCAATTTTTGCCTTCTTTATTCTTTAGCTCTTAGGAGGAGAGGCTTTTTCGACGCTTGTATAAACAATTTTCAAGATAAAAAGCTAGAAACTTTTACTGCTTTCTGCAAACTGTGATCAAGCTGTAGTCAATAATTGTAATGATACACGTTATAGGAGAACTGGGCTTATACATATACTGCTTTTCCATAAAATCAAAACACGGTGTAGCACAAACAAAAACTGTCGAATACCCTCCGTATCTGCCTAAAAAAAAAAGAAAGCAGCGCTCTTCCTTCGAAACAAATCGCGGCGAAAGCCAAAAAAGGTCAGATAAAAAAGCCCCGCGGGCTGAAAAGGTCCCGGCGTAACGAAAGCGTACCCACGATATATCATAGAGCATATGCACGCCCGCATGCTGGATTGCGACACGGGCGACGATCGAGCCCCGTAATAGCCCGGGCCTGTGTTTTTTTTTTTTTTTTCTCTTCGTCCGCATTGTGCGCGAGCGGCCCCATTGAAAAGCCGACGCTCCCGGATTATCTCGGCATCCCGTGCGCGGTCACGCTCGGCGCATCCACCTGCCCGAGCCGTGGCCTCCTTTTTTTTTTCACTCCCTCTCGATCCACTTCGCACTTGGTTCGTGCTCGGACCGCGCAGCCATTACTTTGCGAGGGAATATATATATACGTCCCGAGCGAGATGAGTGGAGCTCGCGGTGCTCGGGGGATTGAAGCCGCGATCTCGGGAACGAGCTCGTTACTTTTTCCATGCGGGATTATTGTTTTAAGATCCGCAATTAATTTTGAATCTTGAATCAGGTTCTTTCAAGCAGAAATACTTGGAAAAATCAAAGTGTAACTTATTATTATTGTATACTTTTATTTTAAGCTATAAAAGCTCTTACTTGAGTTAATTCGTATACTCGAAATTAATAGCGCTCATAAGTTTATCAAAATATTGAATTCAAATTGACAAGTCGTTATAAGAAAATTCATCACACTCCACACTTATCACAATGCGCATCCATTAAGTTAAAAAAAAAAAAATCTAAAAGGAAAAAAACTTGATCCTCGCCCGGGCCGGACGGAGAAAACAAAAACGCCTATAAATCCGATGTGCGGGCGCTGACACGACAGACTCCCCTCGCTAAATAAACATCTCCCATTTGGAAATCAATGGAGGCTATCCTTCTTATATTATATAATCCATTATGCCGCGTGAATAGAAGGAACACACTCGCATTATGCCGAGGGCTTATAGGGCCTCGTGATCGAGATGAGCCGAAGACGCTGTATATTCCACATACGGAGGGGCTCTCGCAAGTGCACTAAATCGATCCATTGTCACGTGACCCGATTCCGCGCAGGTTTGAATCACCTCCCAACAAAGGAGCCACCGCCGAAGGTGTCCAAGGGCTTCCCGCGTTGTCCTCGGAGTCGAAATCGTCGGAGGCGCGCAATAAAGACCCGAGTGGGTGAAAAGAGTTCCCATCCATGGGAATCTCGGGACGCTGGATCGGTGATCAGTCAGTCCTCTTCTTTTTTTTTCACCCCTCTTTTTCCGAAGGCTGGGACTTCACCTGCGGGAAAGAAAGAAACGACAAGTGTGTCACTTCTGCGCGCTGTTTCTGAGGTTTCCATTTTCCGAGCCAGTTACGGGTTTCATATGTTAGAAACGAAATGTGCATGAACCTTAACTTGTAAATAGTGCCTTTTACGTTTCATGCGTCTTTAAACTTTTTGACGATAGGTGTAACTAGAATATTGATTGCACAATGGAATCGTACCCTCGCAATACAAGATAGAACTAAAACTAAAGATGTAAGCTAAACATTGATACAAGATCGATTTTTCCTGACGCGTCAAAGATAAAATACAGTAAATATGAAACTAACTATAAACTTCTAAGCAAAATCCTAGGAATGAATCTCATTGAGTACACCCTTACCTGTCTGTCTATTAAGAACATTCCATAATTAATCATTTCGTACCTTACAGGCGTATATAAATACCTCCACTATCTTGATAATCTAAATAAATCAGATATCAACGATAAAGACATGTCACAAAATATCCATCTACGAACGATATAGTAACGTCATTGTTATTGAAATCACCGTGTCTTCTCCGCTGACACTCGGAATTCATCTCACTTTCGTGGCAAGCCCGGCTAAGCCTCGAGCTGAATTAATAAGCTCAAAAACTCACACCTAACAAAGTCTATCATTCAGCTCCACTTACACGCCGTAATATACGTAGGAAGCCACAATAGCTCCGAAACCGACGTCTCCCGAGACAAATGTTTTCTTAGCGCTTGTTCGCCGCGCAGCTGCAAGAGCGGGGACCGAAAAATTGATTCCTTCCGAAAGGGTCCACGGCATCGGGCAGGAATTCAGCGCCTCATTACCATCGCATACAAATGATACATGTAAGCTCGATCGTTATCTTTGAAAATTCTTTCAAAATCATCCGGCCGGCCGTATTTTTACGATCAGAAACCGCACAATGGCGCATACCGTCCGCGTGAGCCACGGCGGAGCTTGAAAGGAAACGCGCCCGAGAATGAGCGCCCTAATGCTCTCAGAAGTGCCTGCATTCTCGAGACGCAAACGGCCAATATAATGTCGCGCTGATTTACGAGCCGCAAGGCTGAATGACACGCGAGCCGTAATGCCGTTTGACCCGCTCTCGGAGTTCAAGCGCATGCAAAGCCACCGTCCGAATTTCCGAATGCTGTCGGCCTCGTTAAAGGAAATGGCTTTCGAGAAATCTGCACTCGATTATTGCGTTTATTCCGTCTGCCGATATTTTTTATCTTATTCGATTGCTCGGGAGAATTTTTTTTATCGGTTTCTTTGTAAATTTAAATTATGGCGAGGATTAATTTGACCAAAAAATTGGCATTCGTCAATAAGATTGATATAAGGATAGAAAGAGTTTGGAAAGATTTTCTTTCGGAATGAATTTAGAACGAAAATAACTGTACTATTTTTAATCGAAGCCACAGGGGTTCCGTCTTTATGAAGCAGCTAAAAATTTTTGTCGATCTTTGAGCAGAGAATGAATGGACCTTTTAGATGATAGATTTCTTTCAATATTCGTTCATGTTTGACAAATATACACTTATTGCTTTGAAAGATCATCCGTCGGGAAAGGATAATAATTCGATCTTATATATACGTGAATGTCAAGAGTCAGGCTACCACAAGTACACTAATGACGTAATCATTTTAATTTTTCGAAACTGAGCAATGAATTTTATTTACAAACGTTAGAAGCAAGTTTTTTTACTAAAACTTTAAGACAGAAATACTCTCTCTCCCTTAAAGTATATCTACTCAGAAGAGGAGGATGATAAAGAAACATTTCTTTAAAGGAAATGAAGGTTATAAAAGCCACGGAAAGTAAGAGGTAGAGAAAGATTACGAGCGCATCTCCCGATCAAAAGGAAAATAGGCCATTTTATTTGTCGCCGTCATTCGGGAGCTGCCAGACTCTTTTTCGCGCGACTGCCAGCTTTTTAATGGTAACAATTAAAAGCGCCGTGCAACATTCGGGCGAAACTAATTATTGGGGCCGTCGTCTTTTACGAGCTTCTGTCTCTTCGGTCTTTTTCTTCAAGGAGCCGGGCTTCCTGTCTTTTTTAAGAGTTATTTATCTTCTTTTTACCTTTTTCAGGATCGATATTGCAGAATGGGGTATTGTCATTCATTATTCCTCGTGATTTTAAAGTCGCCAATTAGCTATAATTAGGGATGATCTGACTTTTCATAAATTAACAGAATTCATTGTTGAAGCACAATTAAATTAACTTTTTATCGACTTTTGAGTCGAATTTCAATTGTATTTACTTACAAAAACTATTTTCCATTGAATTCCATTCAATACTTAAATTCCACATGTTCATAGAAAGACCTTTATAAAATGTATATAAATCGACTAGACGTCAAATAAAAATTATTTCAAATAACGTCACGTAGCCTACAAACATTAAATACTTCTAGGTATTAAACCCTCGCTTTATTGGGTTGCGATTTTAAAGGGTACTTCGGAATTTCATAAAGTTGAAATTTTTGAGGGCTAAACTTTCAAGCGTTAGTCATTTAACGAGGAGAATTCATATTTCGCGGGATTCACATATCACATTAAACCACGCACGTAGCTTGTTAGCATATTATCTCTCGGCGAATGGCCCGTAATTATGCGCGAGTACACGACTGGCACGCGACTAGCAGATAGTAAAAAGATGAGCCAAGGCACGTACCATATGACGTGGGAAGTTTCCAATTGCTGCTCGATTTAATCATACACTTTCAACGTCGATTTGCTCCTTGTAATTTTGATACTATCGCAAATATGCATTTTAATGTCAATTACTGTTACGTCTGGTATTTAGAGTGAATTAACATAATTTCTTTTTGATCTTTAGATAAGGTTGTGTTGCTCGAAATGACGCATTTGAAATGGCGCAGAGTTCAGAAACCTTTTTACATTCGTCCAAACTTGATTCAAACAGACACTGCTAAAGTAAGTACTTTCGATGCTTAAAATCCTTTTTTTTAAACCGATAGAGCTCAGTTCGAATTCGTATACGACTATGTAATAATTTAGAAATTAATAACGCCGCGACCTTTATAGTCGTTTATCAAAGCCCTCTCGTAAACAGCTCTTGTACTCGGGCTTGCATTACTTCCACGGCTTTAATAAAAGAGACGGTACACTCTCTAATTTAACTTACCTACAGCGGGGCGTGAAGAATTTAAACGCGCGCTATTCCGAATGCGAATGTACATTTTTTTCAATCCAATCGTCGCGACGGGCCGCGCATAATAAAATAAAAGCTCTCTCGCGCTCGAATTCCGCTGTAATCGCAGCGATTACGAGTACCCTCTATCTCTCACTCTTTCGCTTCTTTTCTCTCCCTCGCTCTTTTTATTTTGCCATTCCCCCTTTTACCCTCTCTCTCTCTCTCTCTCTCTCCTTCGCGCCGGCTTCATTCCAGCAGTCCAATTACAAAACGGCGAGCGCCTGTATTGGCACCTTCGGCTGATTTTATTCGCGGCAAAACGAGCCATCTCGGATGAGGACCTCGGTAGATTAAAGTCTCGAAAAAAGGCGCCTCGGAAGCGGCAGCGCAATTTCCATCCGTGCTGCGAAATGAAATCGTTGGAATTTGTACGTGCTAACGTTATCGTTTAGCGTCCAAAGGGCGCCCGAGTCCCTTCGAACGTTGTTGAGCTGTTTTATAGGTAATAGCGAGCGGAAGTGTCGGTACACAATCGAATTAATTCCTTTGAGTATATACTATTACCAATTCATGACTTTATAACAAATACTTTGTTCGATTGCAATAAACGGAAGTAATGATCAGTTTTTGTAATACACGATAGAAATTTTTTTGAAAAAATATTGCCTGTTCACCAGCATGCTTCGATTTTATTATTCAGCTCGCGGCATATGTGATAAGAAAAAACTCTCTTGTTGTAGTCCGAAATTTTTCACGTGACAGAAGTCATAGAACAAAGTCTCCGAATTCCGTGAATCCGAAGTAAAGCACTTAATTTTTTTCTCCACGCTCGAAAAAATATACGAAATCATGCATACTGATCAATATTTCAATTCATATTCTGACTTGCGATAAATGCGGCCATCTTTCATCCAAAAGACGACAAAAAGTGCGCACAATATCACTTTCATAAACATGTAGAAAAAACGAATGTACATTTCGAAAAAAAAGAAGAAAGATTGACGTAGTTGAAAATATCCAATACTGACCACTCGGTGTTACACAATAGATGGACAAAGTGGATGTGGACACAAAAGGCAACTGTCTCTCATGTACACGGGAATGATTCAAGGGGGCACACGTCATTCCAGTTAAGGTTGAGGGCATAAAATGTTATAAAAAACAGTGCCTTTTTTTTAGAACAACAGATATATCTGTTATGTAAAATTAATCTATTAATATAGAGTAGTTATAAGCAGTACAAAATATTAATCCTTCTATCTTATCAAAATGTACTCCATTATCGGCGCGACAAAAAAAAATTCCAATAAAACCAAAGTGCAGGAATAAAAACGCGCATTAACATAATAGAAAGCGAAGGTACGAGCTAAAACGAGGGAGCCCTCCAGTGTGCGCCGCATATAAAACGGCGCCCGGCGCGTCTGCTGATTGAAAGAGAATCACGTTCTCTAACCACTACCGATGTCTTCGTAACGAAGAGGACGACTGGTTTTATACGCCTATTTCCGCGGACAACTTCATCTCAAGACAAGATTAGCAGCACTTGCTCTTGCTCCCGTGCCTCCTTCACTCGTCGAAGCCCGTACGTGCATACGCGCTACCCGATCGGCTAATTGTCATTCCGCAATTAAGTTCGATCATCGAATTAGATTTAATTGAGGCTCAAAGAAATCGAGATTCCAAGTGGATAAGCGGTGGGATACAGACACTATAGCTTTTTGTAGCTGCTAATTAATTATTTCTGCTTGATTCAGACAAATTGGAATTTCGTTTCTAGTAGTTATTTTCTTTAAAGTTAGCGATATAATTCTTAAAATGTCGACGTTTTTCTGGTGAATCTACAATACTAACTATAAACTTAATAAAAAAGAATGGCGCGCAGTGACAAAATTAAATCTTTCCTGCGAGCTAAACAAAGACGAATCCAGCAGAAAAATAATCCCAATTTTTCCCTTTATCGTCGCCTGTCGTCGGCAGCGCAAAAAAGAGTCCTGAATGCTAAAAAGCTCGCTCACTATTTGATGCTCTCCATTGAAAGTTGCCGGGAACGGGGACGACAACTAAATCGACCTAATAACTCATAAGAGAAGAGCGCGAGGTGAAGCCCTTCGCCGTCGCGCGAATAAGGAGCGCCGCCGGGGAAAAAAAAAGTGGAAGTCGAAGAGGCGGAATAATCGAGAGGGCGATTCCCTCGCGGCTCTTGAATAAAAAGTCGATAATCGCCAGGCATTTGCATGATTCCTTTATTTTTCTATCCACTGTCCAGTCACGGACGGTCCGCTCTCATTTTTCTCTCTCTCCCGGACACAAAAGATTGACTAAGCACCGGGAAAGCCATCCCGCCGTCTTCCTGGACCCGAGGCTGTCCCCGCCTAAAAAATTCAGCCACCTCGGGAAAAACGCTCGGACCGGATGTCAATCTATATACATGCGCGCGTACGTATATTTTTCGAGCGGTGGAGTAGGAAAATGAAACCGGTAATGTCGCGGCATTGATGGATATATTCGTGCGAGCCAAATGGCCGGATTATGCGCGGCATAAATACGCAATTCTTATGCTCGGGATATCTTTGGTTTGTGCCGGGGGATGCAATTGCACGTATGCGCCGTTTTGTTGATTTGTATTCGCCGGAAATGGCGAGAATTAGTCTTCGGAAGAATTAGAGTTGGAATATCGGAAAATTAGTCGTGTGGATGAGATAAAATGATGAAGGATCACTCGAATGCCCTCGAATTAATCGTACGGAATGATGGTTATTACAAAATATAATATATACAATAATTAAAATGAAGTAATAAAGTAATTATTGAGACAATCTCCAAGGATTTTAGTTGAATTGAATTTTCTGTTTTAAAAGCGTTTGTTATTGCTATTATTTAAAAATTATAAAATAATTAATAGATTCTCTATAAAAAATACTCCAATTAAGTAAGCACTATTTTTTCTATATACATTTTCTATAAATAAATAATCATTTATATTTTAATTAAAACTGTTGCGATTAATTAAAGTATGAACTAAGTATAATCAATGAATATTCACTAATTTTCATTGCTCTATACCGATTACTATAGGAGCAATGTAAAAATGCTTCACAGTAAGTTTACCTTAAGTTATTAATAGAATTACTGAAATACAATTACCATTTTTGGTTCTCTAAATTTGTCTGCTTGTACGGACAAGTAATTACGGAATACAAAACGAGAATGGCAAAGCAGCGGGTGCAAGCGCTGCATGCTTTCAGGAAATCCCATTCACCCAGGCAGTAATTAGTAACTTAAAACGAAACTAATCTCCTTAGCCTGTAAAATAGAAAAGCTGCCCAGCGTTCCCCCTCGGCGTCTGAAAAAAGGAAAAAAAAAAGTAAATCCGCCCGATGACTGACTGCAAACAAAAACTTGGTGCAGCTCGTTATGTCCGATTAATCCGACACACGGAGCCCGCTGGCCACTCGGAACAATTCCGCAGCGAAATCTAAAAACCAGCGGAGAACACCAAGGGTGAATCGTGCGTGCTTCACTCCCACTTGCTTTTTCTCCGCTTTCCTTCCTTTTTTTTTCCAGCGGCAAAAACCTGAGCGTTGCCAATTATGTGCCCGACGAACTACAATGCAATGAACTCTCCCGCACACACATTCACGCGGGCCATTGTTGCGCTCTATATTCTGTTATCGTTTTCGGCCATTCGGGGCTGGCATTGTATCGCCTGACCCCCTACTGACTCGCAGCCGAGTTTTGACCATTCTCCCCATTAGCTCGGCCGCGTTGCATGTACACTTTTTTTCCCTTCTTTTTACGCTCGCTTTTTCTAGCGCTTTTTTCGCTTTTGCGGATGTTTTATATATCTGGCGCCCTTGTTAGAACGCGTTTCGGTGATCCTTCATTTTCCGAATTTTTTTTTCGAGTTTTGCTGCTAGTTTTAATAGGCTATGCAGGTCAAAAGCATTTATAAGAAAAAAGGAAAACTGATCTCTTGTGCAGAAATGTGGTAACGACGGTATACAGATAGTTAACTAATGAATATTGTTCCCGACAAAATCAGGAAATCACGCGAGAAAATAAACAATGTAATAAAAACTATTTTTCTTTAATCATCTTTATTTTTATTTTTAAAGTTCAATATTACGACTATTTAGCGATATTAACCAAAAACGCTCCGAATACAAGTCTTTGATCTTTTTTTTTTATCTGCACCGGCAACTGTAAATTCACAACGTAGTTTACTTATTTTCGATATGAACTTAACATTCGAATACATTTTATATACATTCTTAATATTTCAATTGCGTACTTCTTAAATACAAAAACATATATCGCATCCATAACAAATATTGTTTTTGAAATGAATGATTTAAATAATACTACTAAAGTTTAAAGAACTGTAGAATAATATCCCCTTAATCCCTTTTAATAGACTCGATTATGCTGCTGTATTCCTTTGCCAAAGATTATATGAAATTTAATAGTAATATTATTAATAGATTCGAGTTTATTTCTAAGTAAATGCCATACATCACAGCAAGCCAATACATTTCAGCTCCTTCTGATACACAATCAAATAGAAAGTGTCCCATTTCATCATCCCTCTAATCTCCACACACACACACACACACACTGTACACCTTCCCGCTCGCTCGTAATCCAGAATGTCGGAGCTTTCACGCCATATATATCGCTCGGACGCCCCGTTCCGCAGCCGCCCGGGGCATTTTTTCACGCGGTCTTCCCTCTCAGATCCGGGCGGACCCCACGCGAGCGGCATTTCCATATACACCTCGGCGCATTAACGTGCACATGGCGGCGAAGCGCAGGAGAGGGATGAGCCGCGTAATATCGGAGACATCGGAATGCCACTTCCGGTGCGGCTCGCCGGCCACATGCTAAGCCCCGACGGGCAGCCGAGCGTGAGAGGGGGGCGAGTAAGAAAAATGAGAGACTACGCCTGGATTAGATCGGAGAGGGCAAATTGATTTTATTCAAATCGCTTGGGGGTGCTGAGGGCTGCTGCTGTTCGGTATGCTTTTTTCCAAGTGTGAATTAATAGCTACTGTGACGCGAGATAATGTAAGTGGATTCCGATTGCGATTAGATTCGGGCCAATTTCGAGGTTTGGAACAGGTTGACAGTCGCGAATTATTTCGACAGGCATTGGCTAGTTTTACAATTTATTATAAAACTTTATTTTATAATAGGTAAACTATTTAAAACTATAAATGACATAATCGTAATGATTTCTGGTTTATTGCTCAAAGTTTAAAATTAATAAAGAAAGGACTTAAAATCAATTACTGACAGACAAAAGCAAAGATGGGAAAGTATAGAAGCGCGCGTTTTGACCTACCTGTGAATTATTGATTCTCACACCCTTTTTCGCCCTCGCCCTTTTGCTAACTCTTAATTAATGATACCAGCCGCGCAGAGCTAATAAGAGATTACCGTGAGAAAGTCGATCCCTTCAGAGTGTGGGTGAGGCCGTTTACGGAAACAATTTTGGCTATAAAAATGTTCAAATACACTCACTGTATCTTCTGATCTTGTAATGATATCAATACGAGAATCGTGGCATAATGTGTTGCTAATTTGTTGCACTTCAGAGGTGCAATTATCAATTGTCAAAACCCACCCTGAATAGGTGAATCAACCCTTCTTGATAAAGCCAAAAATAAAAAATATCCAATTCACATTCCTCATCACTGGGCAGTATTTTTTTGCCAATTTGTTGCTAATTTGTTACGCCGTACCTGATTTTATTGTTCCAGCAACTTAATATTAAACTAGCAAAGCTACTCTCTATACCTCCTGATCTTATAAAGATATCAATGAGACTGGCGGAATATTTTATTGCTAATTTTTGCTCAAAAAGTCAACTGGTTTTTATTTTCTTGATTCAACCGATTCCCAGAAAAGTGTCCCGCGCTCTCTTAAAACTTATCTTTATCTAGAAGGGGTGGTGGTTGATTCTTCTATTAGGGGTGGATTTCGCAATTGATGGTTGCACCTCTGAAGAGCAACAAATTAGCAAAAAATCATGCCACCAGTCTCACATTGATATCTTTGTAAGATCAGGAGATACAGTGAGTGGCTAACGCTAGCTTAACATTAAGTTAGCGTATCCATTGTTTCTTGAAAATGACTGGAGCAACAAAATCGGGTACGGCGTAATAAATTACGCTACCTTAATATACGTATGTATGTTACATGCTTAGTAGTCGCCTAGTTTGGAAAAACGTACGAATAAAAGAATAATAATTAATAAATGTAACTTTTAACTGACAATTTTAATTTATACATTATACTATTCCGGGTAAGAAATTTGGTGTGCAGGAGAATTAATAAAATTTCTGTCTGTTGCGGAGCTTATAAATACGTCATCGGTTATTGGACTCTGTTTTGCAATCACCAAAAGATGGAATTTTCTTATAAATAGAAAAGAAAGTTGCGTAGTCATAATAATGATAATATTAAATTACACACCTTACATTTTCGTTTAAATTTAATTCTCAAAAAAATTTCACAGCCGAAGGTCCTTTAGCTATATACTCTTCTGCATTGAATAAGGCGCCTACACTTCTGAATCCAAGTACGTTTAAAAACGATTTACACTCGCATTTCGCAGTAAATTCAAATTGCCCAAGTTCGTTAAAAGTATTAAGAAAGTGTTTTCGTCTTCCTCGGCGTCATCTACAATTCAAATAAAGCGCAAGAGCAACGAGATGAGCGCTCCGACGCGTATCTCGCAGCAACCATAACGACGCGCGAGCGAAGCTGCCGAAGATGCATCGCTGCACATACCGGCGTCTCGGTGCATATAAATCTAATGGCGCGAGGCTCGAAATCCTTAGCCTCTGTTTATGGGGAATATCCGCGGGAGCTCCATCCAGAAGCGAGTCGGAATTTATGCGATAGCGAGGCGCCGCCAAGAGATTCTAGTCGTAAAGGCCAAGATAATTAAATTATGGAGATAAAAAGGGCGGCAGCAAACGAGGGAAGCAAAGGAGGAAGCCTCCTTGCTTGCGGGTGAAAAATCGTAAAAGCACTTGGACCGACAAATCTGTATAATGTTTCGTGATTTTTATCGGCGCGTTTGCGTCGGCCGATATTTATGATCGCGCGCAGGATTCGATTTTTATGCCCGCGCGCTTCGGCAAAAATTGAAGCTTTTTATTGCCAGGATGCGCGCGTACGTGCCTACCGCGCGCCCGGAATTATTTTCTGGATGCGGGGCGTTAAAGTAATTGGACGCGCGGAGATACGCGGTGACGTTTCCGAAAATCTCGGGCTCCGGCTTTTTTATGGTTTGTTTCGTCTGACGTTTATTGCCAAGCCCCGTTCTTTCGGATGATTAAGATGTTTGCGGATTGAAGGCATTATGGCTCTTTATGGCGCTCTAAATTAATTACTTTATTTTAATAATAATATCATATATTATTGGCAAATATCTTCACGGTTTCAAATGGAATATTTCATGAAAGTCTTCTGGTCAAAAAGCTTAAACCTTAAACTTTTTAAATGTAAGTCGAAGTTTGTTATTACGTCACAGAATTCCTTCATTTCTTTTTAACTTTATAAGCCTTGCTCCAGTTTAGTGTAGCAAGTTGCTTATTTTACATATCAACTGTGAAAAGTTTTGCAAAAGTATCTTTAAGACAGACATAATAATTATATATATCATTCTACATAGACTTGCAACCTTTAAAAAAGTGTTTTTCAGTTCTTGTATTTTCATCGAAGACGAAGAGTTCATGACAAAGTAGTTCACTAATTCGTAATCTACTATACATATATAATACTACTGCTAGAACTTTCTCAAGCAAATTTATCTGCCGACTTGTACTTTCCGTGAGCTATATTGCAAGTAAACAACTCCCAAACACATATATTATATATGTATTATATTTTACACGAGAAATCCTGCAACATGAGATAGTTGCAAATGTACAGCGAGCTACTTGTGCGCACAGAATGTCGCTTGTGGAGGATCTGCAAGCAAAGGAATTTCAATAGGCGTGCCTCAATGCCTCCCACTAACGTTTGCTTGATTTAAATTGCAGTACCGGACATTCTCATATTTTCGGAACTTGATTAAACGTCTCTCACAGAGGCAATTACGTGCTGCATGTTAGACTTACGAAGTAACTGATATCCTCGCATTCCTTGACCGAAGCCGCAACTTTTAACTTACGTGCATTTGTTAAAATTTTTTTTTAATTAAATTTTTGTATCATCAGAACTGAGCTATTATTTATTTGCAAAAAAACGTTAATTAAACAAAACAACTATCAATCGATCCCTATTTCTAGTTGAAATGAATAAACTTGACGCTTTTGCAACTTTTAAAATTTTATTATCGAATGAACTTTAACGACATTAGTAGTGACAGGTTTGATATTTTATTGCGGGTACTGTACAAATTTATTTTGGCTTTTATTAGTCTTAAGACATGTTTACAGCCTCACCCTTTCTCGATACAAATGCTTCATAGTCCCAATGAATAGATTGCATTCGCGCACAATCGAATTTATAACTTACATTACGAAGGGACATACGTACATGCCATTGACTTTTTTCAGCTGATAAAATTTAATCGATGTCTAAAGTCTCCGCGAGGATGGCAGTGCTATTGAACTAATCCATCGATGAGCAATTTTTCAATTTTTAAGCTTCTACGTTTCTAAAGCGTGCAAAATGTCAATAGTGAACTAGTCGAGCGGAAATCATGAGTCGAAAAAGGTCTGCTATTACAATTTGGAGTGTTCGTACAAATGACACGTTCAAAATATTTATGAGGGCGGCTCTTTTATTTTGTTTGAATAATCTTGCATCGTTAAAAAAATGTGTGTAGTTTTGTTATTTACGTTTATTACTCAAGATAAATAAATAAAACCTTACTTTGTGTAAACAATTATACAATTCCGAAATTTAATCTTTGTTTTTTAATAGTTCTTCACTTGAATATTATTATAAAACTATATATTGTAATGGTGTTTATGCAGATATACGATATAGAATTAAAAAAATGTCCAAAATCCGTCTCAATATATTATTTTGTCTAAAATCGAATACCCAGTCTTGCATTAAAAAGTTTAAAATATTATTTTCCGCGATGGCTTTAAAGCAGTAAATCAAAGCAAACTTTGAGCAATATTGTACTTAGCATGATGAAGCAAAGGCAGTCACCCTTAAACGACCACCGGACTAACGATATCCTTTACGCGCGATCGGTTTATAATAATTGCCAGTGCGTGTAAAGCAGTGAAATAGAAGCAGAGAACGAGAGAAAAGAAGGGGGCGCGAGGGGTGGAAGCCTCGGCAAAATCAGCGAGGCTCTCGCCGACTTTAAATTCATTTCGCACTGACGATCGAGCCCGGCATTGTTCTCGCATCTGTTCCTACCACGGGTAGGATCATCCTTTCTCTTGCTCTTCTTTTCCAAGGGAAAATTCAATCCCTCTCTCTCTCTCTCTCGCTCTCTCTTTCTTTCTCTTTCTATTATTGATCAAGTCAGGAACACCTCCGTAGCCGACTCGCTTAGGAATTATTTCCCGACCGAATTGTCCCGCTGAACACAATTTCATTACCGATGTAATTTTAAAGTGCCTGTCAAAAGAGGGTGGCGTCGCTTACTGGTTCGCACTTTCTGATGTTTCTCCCAACTGACAAGTGCGCTTTCTACTTTTTATCTTTTTCTCCATCTGGTTGAATCATCGTTTAAAAGGTTTGGATGGTTCTTACGCTTGTGTGCCCTAATTTCATCAGAAAACAGCGAGTACGGGATGATCTAAGAACTTATTCAGAAAAATTTAATCGATAATTGTTATCAATATTATACAGAGATCGATCATCGGTCCGTCAGATTTCTTAATCTTCAAAGCCAATGTTTTGAAACAAAGAGTACACGACTAATGAGAGTGAAAATTTAAAAGCTTTCCATAATTTTTATTAATATTTTTGAAATTCCATTGATATTTTATTCGATATAAAATCTTTTTTAATATGATAATATAATAAAAATAATAATTTTTTCATGCAATTAAACTTTTTCATTGCGAAAGAAACCATTATTTTTCTATTTTAAAATTCTTGAAGTTTGAATGTGATTGGTCTTGTTTAACTTGCATGCCCATTGTATTAGCGTTAGTTAGTCTAAACACAATTAAATTACGTGCAATTATTCTCAATGACTATCTATTTCATACAATACACGTAGATAAACACGAATTCATTGAATTATACCGAAACATCGTCCCATGTGATTAGGGAGGTAATTATCGAGTATTTTGATCTCGCGGTCCACAATGCAGAGCAGGTTGTTCGTAATCATTACAGGCTGTGTTTACCTTCACTTTTTATCTGCTATAATACCAACCCAGATCATGTTTTCCTATTTTGAGTACGCAAGAGAAAAGAAGCACGGTATAAAAGGCAACAAAAAACGGAAAAACTTTACATATGGTGAGAGCTATTTTTTTAAGACTCTTTTCGGATTTTTTCTATTTCATCGGGACGTAAGGTGCACTGCACTAAATTAAAGTTCTGATGTGACAAAAGACTCTTGGAAGCCCCAACTTTTAATTAACAAGCCGTATAAATCTACCTAAACAAAGCCAACATAAGAAAGCGGCCACAATCGCGATCCAACAGTAGCTCTAGCTCCTATCTATTTTCACGCCGCGAGTCAATCGAGATTCCCCAAAAGCAATCCAAGGAAGCGAAAGCGGAGCGCTTAATCCTTACAATAAGCAGATACAACTCTCCCACATTCCCTTAACCGCAGTAACCGGGGCCATAAATAAAACCGGGGAAGAAGAAGGACAGCGAGCGCATTTCGGCAGCTTGTTATTTTCACACTCGGCGCGCCTTGGTCAGACCGCAAACAGGGGCTTCGCCGCGTCTACGCGCACACAAACCTAGAGGCGGGATATTCGCCGGGGATGATTTCCTTCTCGCTTCGAGGCCTCTTTATCGGCGTCTTTTCACGCAGGAAGAAAGGGATTTTCCAAGCGGCTTATATACGAGGATAGGAGTGCCGCTGAGAGCCTGCATCAAAGTGACCATCGTCAGGGCAACCGATTGAAGGTGAAAGCCTTTATGTGCATGAAATGTGAAACCTTTCGTGATTTAGGAGACGAGTAGGGTGCGACCAAACGTCACTGTTCTTATGTATCTTTTTTTCTGATTTTGAAAAGCGCTTTTTTATATGGGCTTTAAGTGGTGTCGTATGTATTGAAAGGTATTAATTTTCAAGGCATTAAAATAATTTATCAATTTCATTTAAAATGAATTGTTGGAAAAATAAATGCATATATATATATATATATAATTTCTTTTACCCAGCGATTAAGTTAATTTTCTTATTTATTAAAAATAAAAGTTATTTTTCCTAAAAAAGATGTGTATTCTTTACACAAAATCAAAGGAAATCCCAGAATCTTTTCCAAAACCCTTATAAGCACAATGGCTTATCGCTCCCTTTTCCTCGGAATTATTTTCCTCCCGGTATCACGCCGTTGACATAGAAATGCGTGGCGATGCGATATCCTTACTCCCCCGTCGTTCTTCCTTTTGTCCAAGCAGGCGCCTTTGCTGTATTAATAACAAATCTATTTTTCAGGGCGCAATCGTATTTATTTTTACGCTGTGCTTGTCGATGATAAGCGAACCGTGAAGTACGAAAAAAATACGACGATGAAGCGATTTCTTTCGACCGTCAAAGCTCCTTGATTTTTTTATTTTTTATGAAAGATTCGGTGGTTATGGAACGACAATTTGATATGAATCACGTTATTTTCTTTTATATTTGTTGTGAAATAATGATTAGTCAATTTATCCTTCTTACTTATTCTATTTAAAAAGTTATGTTATGTATACAACACAACTATAAAAATATTTCAGACGGCAAAATGGTACGCAACAAGGACATAACTTCAAAGGTACCCTCAGAAAAATAATTGATTATAATTATTGTGATGCATAGTAATTCAATCACTTAATATTAAATAAATCATCATATAAATTGAAAATTCAAATATCATAAAAAATTAAATAATGCAAAGAAATGCGTTATGATTAAAGTAAAGATCGTCGAATAAAAGCACCTAGTTCGAAAAAAAAAAATACTTCTGCCGCAACCCTACAGCAGAGAGGTCACGTCTAGACGGAATTTCTCTTGACCGGGGCAGAAAATAATAAACGACGAGATTGGGGCGCACTATCGCCATAACGGAGTTATGAGCTGTAAGGTAGTTAAACTTTTCAACTATAGGAGCGCCGCTTTATTTCCTTCCCGAATTCGTAATTTCTTGTTTCGCGCTAGATTTCCGCGCCGCCGGCTTATTAACCTTTCTTTTTTAATGATGGCATTAGTTATTTTAATTAGCGCTCGCCCGGCGCTTCCAGTTTATGTCCCATAAAGTAATCGCTCGATTTCAAAATATTTCGAGGTTAAATTATTGAGAAAGTTTTATACTCTTCGCTAAACTTCCTTATTATTATTATAAAGATAAATAGGTAACAAAATTCACCCTGAAAATATAAATTGAGATTACTTTGGTTTGTTCTTCTCGTACATATTGCTTTAGACATTTTAGCCGCTATTACTCGTTATTTTAATACTTAAATTTAATTATTATTTAAATTTTCTCTCACCTCTATAATGTACGGCGGACTATTTAATATTGATTAATTATGATTCTTCCACCGAACAATTTCAGTGTTAAACCAATATCTAAAAATTCCTTAAATCTTTTCACTTCATTAAGATTATACTTAAAAATGGAATTTAACCATTTTAATTCCAAATAGCATTGCAGAGGCAATTCCAATTGAATATAATTTAAGCAGAAAAGTACAAAAGAACCTTGATATCAAAAGGTCGGAAAAACAAAAGCTAAGTACAGCCCGGGGACATAAAAAGAGAGAATCATCCCGAACGGCGCTTACGGTCCAGAAAGCTTTTCCTTTGCCTTCCCACGAAGCCGGCACAAAGCCTTCGGCGCGCAAAGGACAAACCGTCGCGGTGCGACGAATGCGAGCCCGAGCAGCGATTAGCCGTCATCATCCAGAGAGCAAGACATAGAAGGCGCGCAATTGACGAAAGCCGGACCGACGATATCGTTAGAACAGGACCGTCCCTTTGATCCGGTCACGATCGCGCCGAGCCTCGAGAGATCTCCCTTAACGACGACGGCGACTTGGTCCAGGGAGCCCAGCCAATATTCGCTGCCGCCGCCCGCATCATCGACGCTGTACTCGAGCAGGGCCGAGGCAGAAGCTGCGAATTATGATAGGGGCCTCGGGCGAACGCCAAGGAGCCCCGTCGTTACGACCAATGTTATTGAGAGATCTGTGGAGACGCGCGGTCTTGTGTTACAAGCACAACAATGGAGCTGCGGCGCGCCGATTTTTTACAACACTTATCTTCTGTTTCTCTAAGATCAATTTATGTGCGACTGCGTAATGGTTAAAAAGTATGTTTTTTTTTTTTTTTTTAGACTGACAGGCAAATGTATAAATCTGTATCGACCGATAAATCTTAGTATCCTGATTTTCTACTTGTCAGTCATATATGTTCTACTAAATAGTTCCCCTCTTGTCCTAATTTGGGTTACACGTCGTTCGTAACAGAGATGTACTAAACTCAGCGCCTCGCAGGACGACGAAATGGGTAATATTTTACGAGGCTCGCATGTGTTGCTTTGTCAACGCGCTTATTGGCGCATTGTCGCGCGTTCCTTGCAATTCTCCGCGCACTTACCCCCTCTTTCCACAGTACGCCGGGCACTACTGATTTATGTAACTTGCCGACGATTTACAAAGGATTAATACCCATTGAACAATAACAAAACAGTGTTGAATAAAACAAAAACAACTCGGTAAAATTACTCTGACCTGAAAGACAGATTAAAACGAACAATCGCTCCTAAAATAAATTTTTTAAAGTAAACTTATCATTAAATTCTGG
Organism: Ormyrus pomaceus; assembly: GCA_900474385.1. Taxonomy (NCBI): domain Eukaryota; kingdom Metazoa; phylum Arthropoda; class Insecta; order Hymenoptera; family Ormyridae; genus Ormyrus; species Ormyrus pomaceus. The sequence goes on from UCOM01001413.1 coordinate 25,446, forward strand.
CGGCGAAGATTTTTTTACACGCGACACTTTGCGCCATTATTTTCATTACCCCTCGGAATCCTAATATAACACGAAGTGGCGTGCAGCACACAATAAATATCATAACGGCACGAAAAATTTCATTTTCCTTTCGCAAGCGCGTCCACGCCGGGAGAAGTAATGAAAGATTAATTCGCGCGCAGGAGTCGTAAATAAATTCATAAATCGCGGGCGAAAAATAAAATAAGCCGTAAAGCCATATAATGATTTCATTGCCGTAAATGCTTTAATAAGACTCGCGAGCACGAAGCAGCCCGCTCCGCGTTCCGCGTTCCATTGTTCGCGTATCGTGAATTTTTTGCCTCCCCCTGCCCCGCGCCGTATTATTATGCAATAAACAGGTCGCCGCGCGAACAATTAATCTAAACGTCAGCGGGCTTAATTTATACGGCTATCGCGGAGCCGTTCGTCACACGCGCATCGCTATCTTCTTCCAGGGACGAATTCCCCCGGGGGATTGTCGCGCGCAGCGTATTTCTCGCCCAAACTAGCTCGCGGCTTTATCAACCCTTCAGCGCGGATTTCCTATCGGCGCGTCGCTGCTGTTTAGTCTTCTGTCTGGCCGCAGCCCCCCGAGAGCGTCGCTGCAGAGCGGCTTAATTAGTTTTACGACTCCTTAATGCGAAATGGCTTTTCGCCGTTATTTATGCGCGTTTAGTGAGTTTGTAGAAGGCTGCCTCGATGCTCTCGCGCGCGACCTCCTCAATTACGCCGGATTTCCTATGGATTTTTCAATGGCCGCGTTTGCGGGGTATTGACGGATTAACTTTTCAGCAGCGACTTCGCTTGGTTATTCACACGATTGCTTTTCGCGTGAAGGACTACCGCGCCACCAGTCTGTAGATTGGATTTTTAAGTAGCAAGTTTTGTAACGGAGAGTGGCTCTTACATAACTTATCGCGACTTTCGAAAAGAGAATTATTGTACAAACCGTTTTTCTAAGTATAATTGCAATAATAAACTTTAACAACTAATAACGCAAAGAGAAGCTCGTGGAAACTGCTCTCCGGGGACTGAGCGCACCTCGGCAGCTCTTATATACCTTCCGAATAAGAGGAAAATTTTTTATAGCCGTTATTTTAACGAGAAGCGCGAGAGCCGCATGCCGATGAGAGAGAGAGAGAGAGAGAGAGAGAGAGAGAGAGAGAGCTTAGGTCCCCGGGCGAGGACGGGCGTCGTAAAATTTTTCGGAGACCGAGGAGAATTAACCGCGACGGATCCGAATGAAGATATTAACTGTCGCGCGGCGGCCGAGCAAATATTTCTAATTGCGGAGAGCGCCAGCCACATAAAATCTTTACTGTCCTCGCGCAGCCCATCGCGCATTCGACACGCTTCGTGCCGGCCGCGCGAAAAATAAGCCCCACCCCGCATCGTCATTTATATCAATTAGCTGCGCCGCCGCGCGAGCAAAGGCCTGCGCGCTTACGATTATCCTCACTGCGTTTCATCAAATGTTTACGCGCACTTAGCGCTGTTACCGCTCGGGATGATGCCGCGAAATTAGAAGCCGGGATCGTTTATATGAGAGTCGGGGCGATTCGAAGGATGTAACGTATTACTTAGGTGAGAGGAGAGAGGATCTCTCTCGCGGCGACTTGTCTCGGTGATTTTCCACGAATTTCGAAAACAAAATCGTAATTTCCTATATCGGAATGGTCGTAATGAAAAATCGCAAGCTGCTATTGTTCCGAAGAAAGAATGCACTCGCGGTGGGGGGGCATCTTGGCGCGGTCGTAAATCGCTTCTTCGGCGTATCTATCCGCGGAAAAATCACGAGCCCCGCTCCTTCAAAGAGTGTCAGCTGTAACTTTTATCGGTTATAAAGTCCGCGCTCGCGATATTACGCGGGCAGATATATACGCGCGGCTCCCGCCGAGAAAGAGAGAGAGACGCGCAGAGAGGAAAAAGCCTTATCAGTCTAATGCATTTCATATTTTATGGATCCTCTCGACGCGGAGAGCCTCCTTTATGTCGCCGGGTCTGGAGGCCGAACCGTTGGCTGCGGACACGGCTGCATAATTTCTTTTCGGGGATTTTTCTTCGCGCGTCTCGACTTAATAAATCTATCGTGCTAAGGAATTTATTGACTTTTGAGAAAATAAGCCTTTTTTAATTAAAGTGTGCCAGATTGAGTTGCGTATTTCTTTGAAGCACTGATTATTTTAAAGCTTAAAAATGAGCTGCGAATCCTATTTCGTCTTGCGCGTCTCGAAAAATAATAGGAAGCGCAGGAATAATTAATAATAAAAAAAGAAGCATCTGTGTTATAATCGTGAAATAGAGCAACGGCGCGTATTAATTTGCAAGTAGCGCAGAATTATTTCGCGCGTATATACGCGCAACGGAACGGCAGCGCGGAGTAGACGCGCGGCAAAGTAAATTGAATTTCCGAGAGCTTCTTCGATGAATCATGCAGGCGGGTGTCAAAGACGCCTCGCTCCCCGAAACTTCCGCGTCGAATGGTAAAAGGACGAATGCCGAGGCGAGGCTTTGTGCGCGCTCTGACTCGGCACAAATTTCTCGCCAAGTATATATCGTTCCGAGAGATTAATAGAAAATTCAATCGCAGAACCGGGATGGCCGAGGAAATTCCGCTCCGGATTAATTCCAATTTCGAATTATTGTGCGAAAATAAGATTTCGCTCGTGTGTTACTTGGATTAGTTGTTTCGTTACACTTCTTACCTTAATAAACATACTTGTAATAGCCAGAGGTGAGAAGCTAAAATGCCCGATAGGTTATAATTAAGAAAATTAACATTATCCTGCTTCGGATAATCATTCCACGCTCGCAGCTCCGGCGAGGGAGGCAGGCTCAAAGTGACGAGAGGCGCGGCAGCCGTCATCCTATTTATTGACCATCGCGAATGCAGACGCATTCAGCTGCAGGGGGGCGGGGGCGGGGGATTAAAGCAGGCGTGACACGAGGCAGACTGCGCCGAGAAATTCGGCGGGAGCGCGGGATTTAGGAGACGCGTTACGAGCGGCTCGCCGATTGGGAAATTCATGAATCTTAATCGGGTTTATGCGGACTTGCGCACACCGGAATTGGCTTTCAGGAAGAAGGCTCGCAAGCCTCGGGGATCATCTAGGTTTGCGAATGTGCACGCGGTTTAATGACTGGCACTCGGGGTTTTAAAAATAGTTAAATCATTTCAGGTAATCGATCCCTGGTGCGCTCCATTTGTCGAGTATTTAGTATAACTATTTTGATTAGAAATGGGCGGACAAAGCACTTCTTGAGCTAACGGGAAACTTGCTTGAAATTACGTCGATGAGCAAGAGAGCTGAGAGAAAAACGTTCTCGTTTACATGTTGGTAAGCTCTAAAACCCTTGGAATCTTTCGTTTCAATTTATTGGATGGTTCAAAACGAGCCGAAAAAACTCCCATTACCATCTAAGAAGAAACAAATTTTCCCAGCTATTTTTTAATATTCAAATTTCTACCAGGATTGATACACTACGTACATGTATGTATCATTACACTAGTTGAAAACGAGTTTAAATATTTCCTCCCCGCATTGTATCCGCGTGACAATGCAAAAAGCAGAAACTAGCTGCAGAATCTTGTTATTGCAATGACGCCAGGTTTTTAAGCAGGTGTTTCTGCAGCCAGGAAATCATTACATAAATTTACCAAAGGAAACAATGCAGGACGCGCGCGCTCGGAAAAAAGACGTCGAAAACATTTTCTTTAGCTGCGAAAGCATCGCGGCGCTTGAACCAGATCTTCATTTTGCAGCCATTGTTGCAGTACGAGGAAGCGAGAGGCGATGCGATAATGCATCTAGGAGGATATTTCGAGGGGAAATTCGTGCGTCATTGCTTTTGCTCTAACGGAGCCAAGAAGCGAGAGTTATGAGAGCTTGAAAAATGAAAATGCTTCTTTACGTGCAGCTGCACACGCGGGTTCTTATGGTTCCAGATATTACTGCTATAACTTTCGGTGTCTTGTTAGTACTGAGAATATTTATCCTTCGGTATAAGAAATTTTTCTTTTCTGGAGAAGTAAACAAAATTTCAAATGATTAAACGAACTGAAACAGAGTTATTATGTGAGATTTATTGTTTCGAATATTAATAAATTATTAAAATTTATAAAAATTTCTTTTAAATGAAAATATTTACTAAATGTTAGTAAGGAGACCATCCCATAAATTACTTATGGCTGACGCGTTAAATTATTACAGTAAGAACCCGAAATTTGTATTATTTTAATCTAATAATCGTGAATTAAATTATCAATTACTATATATATCATATAATTGCAGATGATGCAAAATAATTCAAACCTAAATTAAGCAATACTCTTTTTTTTTCAAAAATATATGTATAATTTTCTCTATTTTTTGTTTTTGATGAAAATTCTGATTAAAAATTTTCTTAATCAAAATGATCTGCTTAAAAACCATTGTTCCTTAATAATTCTTACAACCTAAAACTCATTGGAAAATATAAAAAATTCCGGCTGCGTTAGCAGCAGAAAAACGAAATCTCCTTTGTCTATACTTCTTCGAAAGTGAATCCTCTCCCGGCGCGACTCTCGTTCTCCCTTTATAGAGTCATTTCCCGCGACGAGCCGACAACGGCGAGGCGCGCGAACAGCTCGGCGCACGCGATCTCGCCGTGCCTAGACAAGTCCGTCCCGAGACACCGCGGTTTCTGCGGTCGGCAGTTTCCAGCGCTGCGGCTCCTATTAGCAGCCGATGGGGACGATGATCGTATCGGGTCTCTCCAGGTGTAACGGGAGAAGCCCGGCACGAGCCCGAGCGGCCTCGGGTTATTATAACCGAAGAAGAAACGCGAGATTCCGATAATAGCGGCTCGCGCGTCGATTGCTGCGGGAGAAAAAGGGAGCGTGCGGTGGTGCATGCTCCCGGATTTTTCTCTCGAGGCTCGCTTAATCGTGCTCCTCGGTATTGGACCGCCTAGTGAGGGTTCGCTTCTCTGGAAGTGAATGATTTCTGGCTTAGGAAAGTTTGCGGGAAGGCTATCGAATCTAAATCTTTTTGTAGGAAAAAGTATCCGTTTGCCGAAAGTAGGATTATTATCTGAAAATCATTTACTAGTAATACAAGGCAAAAATCTCTCTGTATTAAAAGTGTTTGGGTTTTATTTGAATGTACTTTTTAACTTATTCTCCTTATAAAAGTTTCATCTTGCAAATGCCGCACCGAACCACTTTCATTTAATTCAAAGTACCAAAATTACCTCGCGCCACCCCGACCCCCATAAAAAGAGCTAGCAGCCAACAACAGCGAAGAAAGAGCCGCGGAAAATCGCCTAGCCATTTTTGCTTAACAACCGCGAGGTCGATTGCCATAAGCCTCCTAGGCATGCAGCCCCGTCGAATCTTAATTGTAAAACTTTACACAGAAAGGCCGTCTTTGTCTCGAGGCTAAAGAAGTGAGCTCGCGTCGGCGACGATAATTGGGATTAGCGAGACTGCGGCGGCTCTAATCGTCCGGAAAGAATGTGTACTCTCTCCTGGGCTGTAAGGAGTCAGACGCCGTCGAGGACACATCTCCTGTCGGTCGATATCCATCCCCGTGGCGCCACGCGAGATGGAACACCCCATTCGTACATTATTCGTGCGGCATCCTTCGCGCTCCTTTGCCGAGTCAAGCCCGGGAAATAGGATTTTTAATGAGGCGAAGAGACGCACAATTTCCTACTCCGCAGTTTCTCTCTTCTCTCTGGCTCTTTGCTTTATTTTTATACGTCTACCCTTCTCGCTCTCCTTTTTTTTTTCCTGGGGAATGAATTTTTCTTCCTGCTTTTGCTTCTTATAACGACATTTGCATCTAATCTCGCGGTTAATTACTTTTACGGGCAACGTTGTATTTTTGGCAGTAAGAATTCTCGCACTCTTTACACTTTTTTTGATATAATACATGCATAACGTTCGGTAAAATACGCGTTAATTAAAAAAGCATTATTTATGCAGTACTCTAGAAAGCGGCAAGCGCAGGCGCGTAAAAAAGTAGAAGGAGCGACAAGTTTTGTGCCAATCAACATTTCATTTCGTTTGAGCGAGAGGCAGAGGGAGAGAGAGGCAGTGGCTCTGGCCGGGCGGTGAAGAGCGCAAGAGTGTCGATGTCTAGCGCACAATAGGGCGGAAAACAAGAGAAGGCGCGCACATCAAAGGGCCGGAAGTTATGTAGAGGGAGGCAGGGAGGAGCATGCGCATCCGGCAGAGACTGATAATCATCCGAACGAAATACTTTGTAATCGTTAATTACGGCGCATTCCTTTGAGTCGCGCAGCCAGATATTCATAACGCCTCTGCCGAAGGAGCGGATTTCTCCCAGCCGACGTCGCTAAATCAAAGAATCAAGTGCCGCGCCTGCCCGCGTATAGGGTGTACTCGTCCACTTCCGGACCATTAGCGACTGCCTCCCCTGCCTGCTCTTTTATTTCGCCGCTTCCTCGACGGCTGACAATCGGGCGGAATTATTTTTTTCTCCTCTCTCTCTCTCTCCCTCTCCCTTTCTCTACTTTTTCGCCGACAAAGCGCGGAATCACTTGAACCTCCTCCCCCGCGGGCTGTTTTTGCGTTTCTACCGCAGGGGTATTATATAGATTACGCGGACGTGTGCGATATGGATATATCATAAAGTGCTGCTTTTTTGCGAACGCTCGCTTTCGACGCTTTTTCTGGGCTATGGCTAGTGGATACGCGTCCACTTTAATTGATGAACTAACGAAGGTTTTATCAGTTTCGAGCGCGAGACATCGGCAGTTCGTGGAGTTTTTCGTTATTTCGCTGGCGAATTTTTCAGCCGTTAATTTATTGGTGAAAAAAATTCAGAAATTGCGATTCTCGCGAGCGAATTCTCTAACATATTTTTTTGTATCTCAGCTTAGCAACAGTAAAAATCAAAGTTGAATTAGAAGATGCCTTTAAAATGTGCAACAAAATCTTCTCGTCCTATAATTGCACTTATGAAACTAATTTTGCTTAAATCCAGTTTGAATACCTTAGTAGTTGAGTACTGGTGGTCACTCTGAGGTGGTCGCTGTATAAGTTTCAAACTATAAGCAATATTCGACATCAAATGACTTGTCAGACGCATACTTCTTCTGATTAATCAAGTTTGAATATTTAATTAAGAAGTCCTCAATTAAGGCAAGTGGGAAACGCCGGTTTCATCAAAAGTTTCATTAAAAATCAGCTTCAGAAAATTTAAAATTGACCTCTGAACCCTGAAACATTAATAACCATATCTACTAGACGATTTGTTGCAAGTTATTTTGCAATTTGAAGCTACCGAACTAAAAATGCTGGCGTTACCCCCTTTCATTCTCCTCGGCATTTCCCTGGAAGTCTAGTCGCGCAAATATATATTCAGAAAAAAGAAGGTCTATTTTATAACGCCCGATAAGAGCGACAATCTCGAGCTGCACAGGCCGTCGTAAAGAAGCCGAGAGGCGCTCAAAAATCGACTGGAAGTAAGTCGCGATCGAGCGGGGTTTATCATTATTTAAATCGTTCGGGCGGCGATGTCAGCTCAATCGTCGCCAGGGTGAAGAAACCTCAAATGAGGCGTTCGACGCGCGGGGGAGGAAAGTTTTTCCGTTTGCCGCCCGCCGCCACGAGGGGCTCGTTTCTCGAGTAAATGAAGCGCGCGCGAACGAAACGCGTCTCGAGTAGTGTACGCGCCGCCTATCTGGATAACAAACGAGCGCGCAACGAGCGCGACTGAGAATCCTTCAGATAAAAGTTCATGTCTCGTGCAAGCATTTTGTTAAGAGAGAAAGGAAGCCTGGGAACAGCCGCGCAGCCAGATATAAACTTACGTGCGGCAAGCTTGTATTTTACTTGCTAAGTATAAGTTGACGAGTAAATTTTTTCGATTTCTATTTGTTGAAAACTACTCGAATAACTGGAACTGGAATCAGCATTATTTTAAGCACAATTATCTAATAAATTAAATTCGTCTGAACGCGCGAGAAGCTCAGTAGAGGCGTTAACTCAATAACTCTTCTCCCGTCGAGTAATTAACCATAAACCAAAATCGCCTTTTGTCGCAAGGGCGGTTACAGGAGGCAAGCGAAGGGAAAATTCCCCTTACGATCCGGCAGGCAAATATTTCACCGGGCGTTTTAAGGCCGCGGAGCAGATCACCCCGTTCGTTTAGCAATTAAACGAGCGATGTGTACACCGAGTCGCGGAGTTAATGACGTGTCAGGCTTATAATGGCGACACCATCATCGGGCAAGGTGTGCGTATAAAAGCACGCGAATAATCACCTATTAAAATACAAGCTCAACCCGCTGCTACTACGCAAAACTAGGGGCGCTGCGATTAAATTTAATTATCAGATTTTACGATTATTCGGGCCAAGATCCGCGCCGACGGACAAGCCCGCGAGAGGAGGAGACGCGAAAAAAAAATGTCCATTCTGAATTTCCGTTGGTGCTCCGGGACGAGCGGCAGTAAAATCGTAAAACAGAGGCGTCTCATGAGCCCCGTCGTATCGGGTTTCCGCGTTCTCCGACTTTTTTTTTTTTTTTTTCTTTTTTCTTTTGGCGACGCCTGCAGACCTGCACGCTGCCGTCGTTAATGCAGGCCTCTTGTCTGTGCAGACATTGCGACTTTTATGAAAGGCAAAAAATGCATTTGCATTCTTACTATTCAAGGTTGCCGTCTAGTGCATCCCCTAGAACTTTACGAGTCGTGGGGAATCATAAAGGAAGGTTTAATGTTTTTGAAAACTGCAGAATTGCATTATTTTACTTGAAATTTCATTGAAAAATTACAATGAATTTTACACGTTATATTATTTCACTAAATAATATATATTTCACATGTGATACTAATGATTGAATACTCGTTTGAACATTGTTTGTCTCGATTTTTAACGATTCGCGAAAAAATTAAAACGAAATTCGTGTCTTTCACTTATAATAATCGTTTTCCATTTGCGCTGAAAAAAATAAAAAGCCGGCAATATACCACGCTACAATTCAATCAAAGTAAGCATCTCCGTCAACTCGGGTCCATCGCACATTAACTGTGCGCGTCTCATATAATTCAGTCCGAGCGTTTCGAATCGCGCGGGGCATAAAGCAAATGTTTACGATCGCGTCGTATAAACGCGTACCCGAAAGTGCGACCTATAAGCTTCGGACATTACACGAGCCCAGCTTCACGGTCGAAATGTAAAAAAGACGAGCCCTGCAAAAAAGTGCGTTTTAACGCGCCGCGAGTGTCCTAAAGAGGCGTACGGGGAAAAAAGTCGAGCATAAACTATCGGGATCCGTCACCGCTTTTTTACGATGACCGCGCGAGACGTTCCAATGACTGGCTATCCGAGAGGACTTGACTCGCAGAGAGTCTTGGATAATACTTGTATTGCAGAAAGTGTTGGAAAAGGTTTCGCAGAAACGTTTAAGGAGGGCTTATTCTATAAATAATGTTTATGTTAATTATGTATTTATAATTTTTGTGTCTAAAACAGGCTAAAATTAAATGGAACAAAAAATTAAATTATTCACATATACAAATGAAAAATCTAAATAATAATAGTAAATAAGCAAAACTTGCGCACAAAAATAAAGTCCGAAAATTCGGAAAAACAAAAACATGGCGACCGAACAAAGGAGCGCGTTCATATAGCAGAGAAAGGGCCTGGCGTATAAGCCCTTCGAAGGAGTCAACGTCGTCAATGAGATAGTATTTGATACACGTGGCGGAAATTGGTGGCCCGAGTTGCGTCCAACAAGCGTCCCAAAACACGTCTCGAGTTCAAAATAAGTATAAGTAATTTTTTAAACGAATAGTAAATATAACTCAATACAATTATATACCATACATAATACAATATAAGTTATTTTCCGAATGAAACCTATTATTACAAACATGGCAGATTGAGTATAGTACTCGCAATAGTATTAAATTCCTGCAACACAATTATTTTCCCCGACACGGAATACCTCATGTATTCAATAAAGAGGAGAGCAATAAAGAAGGTAGTGTCCGAGCTCTGTCACGTATATACTTTATCACCCAGAAGATTCTGGCAGTTCGAGCCCGAGAAGTCGAAACGAGTGAACAAACGAACGATTCGGACCCGACGAGCGACCGTATTTCTCCTCGCTTATTTCCGGTTTATAAGCGGATCGTATAAGCTCGGAGCAGCACGCAGACTTAACGTTTAGCAGTTAACGATTAACGATTCATTTAGGGAACGTTTAGTGGGCCAGAGTTAACTATGCTCCGGGCCTTTCTACGGCCTGATAAGAGACCTTTTCACGAGCGATCGGGGCGGGATCTAAAGCGCGCGTCGCCCATACCGTATTCGCCTAGGCTGCACAATACCAGCCACTATCTCGTAATTTTGCGTAATTCCTTCTAGCCGAGGTCGGGGGGAGGAAATAATACGACGCAATCCGCGCTAAAGCGGAGAGACTTTTTGGCCGAGGGAGGCCGTTTGCTCGCAATGAAGATTCGCCGTCGCAAGTGACGGCCGATCATCATCCTCCTCACGTCTTCTCAAATTACAGCTTTATCTCCGTACTGCCGAAACAGCTGCATCGATACTTACGTTTGACTTTTTCTTAGCAGAAAGATTATTTTTCGATTTTGAACGGAACGTTTATAAATTTGTCGCATTAACCATGTTTTTTTTACTTTACAATTTCGTATAATTTAGGTGTTATAATTAGTATAACGATGTCTTTTAACAAAAAATTTACTTCGATGTAAATTCATAATAAATTTTATGTTTCTCCACGGTACTTTAAATTAAGTTTTCTACAATTACCTTGATTGCATTAAGTAACTTGAACAATTATGATTTAAAATAAAGATATAATAAATTCTATTCATTCAAACATTTAAACAGATACGCTAAATTTAAAATAAGCCCTTTAAACACTAGAATTTATTAAACATGATGAGCTTCATAATAAAAGCTGAATATTCAAAAATATAACTTTGAAGGTTCAAACAAACTGCAAATTGTTTTACTCGTAAAATCTTTAAAAGTTCATCAATTATACGCCGAGGGAGATAGCAAAGCGCTCATAAAAAAGGAGAAGCTACGTCGCGATGGGTGACGAAGCATGAAGCTTCATTATGAATCGAGCAAAGTGATTTCGCCGATTCTTTAAAAGTTTGCCGAGTGCCATCGGAGAGGCCGGAAAACTTTTAAGCGCACCACTAAAACCCTTTACTAGTCGCTCGGGCATTTAGTACAGGTGATTTTTCCCTCTCCCGTAGCGCCTTAGTGCATCAGCCGCAGTTAAACGACGGCTCGTATCTCCTTATCGTCTTACAAGACACTAAGCGCGAGCTTTCGAATGCAGAAGTCACCTTTTAGCTTTTTAAGACGGACCTGCGATAGTCCAAGAGGGTTTTTAGTCTGGAATTTTCTTTCCTCTCGCGAGTAATTTCATCTCCTTTTATACTCATTTCGCATTTTGCTACTAATTTCAAAAGTAGAAACTTGCCTGAAATCTTTTTATGCAAATTCAAATGGACTCTTACTCATTAAAAGATTTTGATATAAATTTTTATTCTGATTATTATAACTTTTTTCGTTTGTAAATGGATTGCAGTCTCGCTATCATTTTCGCGCAGTGATCAAATATAAAGATTCTAAAGCTTAAAAAATATTATACCGAAGCAAAAAGTGAAAGATATCCCTGCATCAATGATTTTTTTTTTGCACGTTCCATCGCTATCTAACTCATACAGCGTAATGCGGTCGTGGAAATCGGAGATTCAAGCTGGCGCCTTTACGAGCACCTTATCTGTCAAGGGTTTCGGCACGCGCATCTCTCAAAAGCCCGAGTACTCCTTCTATAAATGATTGCTGCTCGGAGCCAAATTCATTTTGTCTAGAGAATCGCATTGAAACGCGCGTAAGTGGCCGCAAGGAGCTGCGCGGGAACGAAGCATTTAAGACTCCGACTATCATTCTGACCATTTACCAGTTCTGGAGGCTGCGAAAGTGCCTCAGTTTTAGATATCGGCAATATCGTGCTAGCTTTTTCAAGCTGGTAAGTAGCTAAGTGCTCGCTGGTATGTGAATTTTTTTAAGATGGGTACTTACGTTCGTTCTCGATTTGGAGGAGGGTATTTGTAAAATGACAACGTTTAGGCTGTGGAAGTGCATTTCAGAACGACAAGTAAAGTTGAGATTTTTAACTTTAAGATGCTACTTGTATTTTTACGGAAAAGGAATGTTCTCTGATTCAGGCGACAACTTACTATCTAACTATGTACATCAAATGACCTGACATTAATGAATTACCATTTAAAACGTTAAAGGAGTAATATTGTCAAACTTACATGCTATCTTCTTAAATTTTCCTGTAGTATTATAAACATTTTTACGAAGATTTAACATTAATAGAAACGTAGAATAATATATTGTAAATTAACTATAAAATTTTGTTCTATTATATACAACTTACTGTTAGCAAATCACACTAATAATGATAAAATGGATAATTAATAATAAACCATTTTTCTCGTTCAGTAATTTTCGTTTCAGAAGGAGTAATTTTCATGTACTTCCGTTTATATAGTATATTAATTAAAAATCTATCTGCAGGTTTATTAATCTCTAACATTTGCTTTACCCCTTCTTACTTTTCAGCCATTTAAATAAATTTCGTAAATTTCCCGAAAGCATATAAAACGTAAGTTTGCCTCTGCAAAGAAGAAAACGAACCTACAGCTGAGATTTCGACTGAAAGTAGCTCTCGAGCTCGAGGAAAAAGCACGCTCGCCAACTCCCAGCAGCAATTGAAAGCTGTCTGCAGCCGAAAGATTTGAGCGTCCTCGCTTATTGGCTCCGTCGCGCAGATGCAAGGGCTGCTCGCCGATCTCGCCTTTACGACGCCGGTGGCGGCGGCCTCGCCTTCTTTTCTCCGTCGGCGCTTTATGTCCGCGCTAACAATCCTTCCTGCCCGGAGATCCGCGCGCGCGCGCGCGCGACTGCGAGTTGCCGCGTCCCTCGGGAGCGGCGGCAAGCCAGCCATAAACATCCCGTAGGATAATTAACCCTTTGAGGACTTTGAAGCTCTGCTCTCCCGTTCCCTGACGATTTTAATAATCTTAAAAGACGAAGAGAGCCCGGCCTCTCCCTGATTAGTACTTCAGTTGCGCTGCTCTCGTTTCCCACCCCCGTAGCGAACGAGCGCATTATTCTTGCTTCAGCGGGCACACATACGGTTTGGTTACTGCACGGCCGATGAGTCTGCGTCCTCTCTCCTGCACATGCCGCACTTTTTTTCTTACTCTTTACGAGCGGATTCTGCCGGCTCTTTTTTAATTAGCTGCATTCGTTGGACTTTTTACTTTTTTCAGATTTAGACTGCGACAAACGGCTCGGTGCGCGCTTATTACTTCTTCGATATTGCAAATTTCCGAGACAAGCTGGACAAAGGTAAAATATTAAAAAGTTCTTAAAGTAAAACTTTAATTATTTGTTACTCTCGTACCTTAGCCAGAGTTTTTCTAAAAACTTTTTTAAAAAAAGTGCAATCTTGCAGCAAGTTTTAATTATTCACTAATCCGGATACTGAAAAGGCGGTTCAAAGAAGCCGCCCGATTCGATGAGCATGCACATCCAAGTTCATCGCAGTGTAAGTAAACAAAAAAAAAAAAAAAAGCCGGCACAATGTGCGCAAGAGAGAAGCAGCCCCCCGCACACACGTACAATTGCATCGACCTGCGCCGGATAACTCTTCCATTTTTTTTCCATTCTCCGTTACCTCGACTTTTGTCCCCGCGGATTCGCGTCACTTTGATGTATCGACCGTGAAAGCGAAATCACGGCGCCCAAGGAAAACAATGAGCCGCCGGAACATGAAACGACCCTTAGCGGCTAATAATGCGCGCCGCGCGCGCGGATCATTTCAAATAGCTAATTTTTCCCGCTGCACGAGCGCGAGCACAAAGTCAAAGGCTTTAAAATCCTTTCGCTCTCGCTTTTATTTCCTTCGGTCCTCGCGCATACGTGCGCATCGCGCTGAATTTCGAGGCAAAGAGCTGCCTCGCGCGAGCAAGTCTCCGGGGACTATCTCTCGCTTTGCCGTGAACGTCTACCTTCTTGTTTCTTCTCTTCTTTTTTCATCTTGCGGCAAAGCCTTTCTTTCCCGCTGTGCTCGTCGACAAAAACTCTCAAAATTAGTGACAAGCTCTTGAAAATATTAACACTTGATAAATAAAGATCCAGCGCGAAGAAAGAAAAAATCTTGATGAAAATTGCACAAAGCTGAAATTGACTTTGAGCAAGCCTGCAATTAACCGAGAACTTCTCTATCGCCATAAATTACCCTCACCCCCAGCTGGGAAAGTTCATCGTCGCTCCTTTTCAGTCGGGAGACGTGGCGATTATAGATCGAATTATATACGTTTCGGCCGAGCATTATGACGCGAGCTCTCGCCGTGCGAATAAAGTGCCAAACGGAAACGGAAACCATTCATCGCGGTTCCTCTACGTAGACTTTCCAAGTTTCGTCCTTGTGCCATTAAGCTCGTTACGCAGTAGAGATTTTCTTAAGGAATTAACAAAAGTACCTCGCGCCACGCGTCATTTCATTCGTTATTCCCCAAGAAGGAATTTTTAGTCAAAGGAAGAGGCTTTACTTTACTTTTTATTCAGGGCAGTTGAACATTGAGAAAGTAGAGACATTCCCGAAAGAATTTTTAGTACCTTATTCGTTCTACTGTTTGTTTAATAAGGTAAACTTTCGCTTTTGATATTGCTTTAATTGTCTACAACAGTTCCAATTTTCCCAAAAACCATAAAATTATACACTTAGAGAAAGCTACTATTCTAGTACAATTATTAGCATAGTTCTAGAAATAGTTATTGCGTGAATAGTAAATGCAGAAGAAAAAAAAGAGGGGCGCGTCGTTGTAAAAAACTTGAAGGTCGATAAAAAAAACATTAGTTCGCACGACGTATTGTCATATTGATACGGCGATTGCGTGTCCTACAACTTCGTTTAGCTTCATCTTTTATGAAGCGAAAGCACGGCGTGGGTACGACTTATTGCAACGCAATTCTTCACCGTCACTTATACATAAATGCTATATATTGCTCGAGGTCATCGAACTTTTACTGTGAAATGATCCTGTATACTTGAGCGTTTTTCCATTCAGTGTCCTTCGCGGAAAATAGATTGCACGTATAGATAAAATATAACTTGACTTGCACTAAATTAAATTATGCTATATAATTTGTATATTATGCATAGCGATTGTCAACTATAAGAATTAAGAGACTGCAATTAAAGATTAGAATTTCCATAAAATAATTTTAATTGTACTTTCTCAAACTCTAATCATAAATTAAATAGAAAATAAAACTAACAATGTCCATTATCTTTGAGAGTAACGATTTACGCTGAACTACAAGTCAACGCTCTGCGTGCCATGAAAATAGCACTAGCTTCATTTAAGCAATAATACAACAATGAAAAATCCTCCCACAAATTAAATCTCAAATGAAGGATCCCTCACAAAAAAAAAGCCTTAAACACCGAGTAGCGCAATTCGAGGAAAAACTCCCCAGCCATAATAACTCAACGCGGTCATAGATATCGGAAATGCTACGTCGTGAACACATAATGTCGGGAGGAGAATTAGCTCGACGTTGAACGCGCGATAACGTTGGACGCTACTCATCGACGCGTCGCCGCCGTGTAATCTAGTTCGAATCCGCTCCGACATTACACGCTTGCGCACGAGCGTTTTCTATTCACGAGAGCGGTATGCGCGTCGCGTGGCTCTCGATGCGGCAACTTTATCGCCTCTTATATGCAGAACTGATTGATCGCTTACACACGAGCCGCGGCCGTCATTAACCTCGCGGAGCACTTTGTACATCGTGTGCTTTACAGCCTCCCTGTGCGGCGCGTTTCGCAACGCGACACACGCCGCTTAATTAATTATGCGCCGCGCTATTTAAATTAAAGCAATAATTCTAGAAAGCGCGCGCTTCAACGACTCGGCGATCTGTTGAAACAAGTACGAGGGTGTGGATAACATGTGGTATTGAACAAAAAAATGCATTAGATTACACTTTTTGAAAAAAAACATGATTTTTGCCTAAAACTTTTTTCCATTTTAAAAGACGCGTCTACAGACTCTAAACCTTTAATTGTCGAAGTAGAAAAAGAAATTTTTTAATTTTACTTACAAGGAGAACACATGACATTTGGGTAATGGATTTTCCTGTAACTTTGGGATATGTTTTCTAATGTTAAAATATGAAGGAAGCCGCGTCCGTTCGGCCTAACGCTCGATTTTTCAAAAGTTATGTGCTCTTTTAGCAAAAATCTAAGAAAAATCGATTTTTGTTTAATCACATATAACTTCTCAACTATTA
>UCOM01001414.1:0-41819 GCA_900474385.1 Ormyrus pomaceus
GAGGAGGAGGATAGAGGGTAGAGAGTACCGGCAAGGGGTAGGTAAAGATGACGAGGTAGGAGGAATGTAGCGAGCGAGAGAGAGAGAGAGAGAGAGAGAGAGAGAGGGAGGGTCGCGTATTATTCTCTCCTCTCGCTTCCTTCTCTAAATCACGTTTATCGCGGACGACTGGTGGGGCTGGGAGGGGCCGCCCCTTACATCGCGACTGGGGGCAGGGGGGAGGTAGAGCCTCTCTCTCCCGCGGATATTGATTCCCCGCGGGATGGCGCCGGCCGCCTGTGTGTACAAAGGGTGGGAGCGACGTCGCGGACGCCCACCGAAGGATGCGGATGTACACGTTTCGCGCGGACCCGCGAGATCTGCGATGCGATGCCAGTTTCGCTACCACTGATTGATTGCCGCGGATTTTTCAAAGCTTTCCGCTGCTCGCGAGGGTGCAGCTTTCGCGGACTGCTGCGGAAATGCTGCTTTGAACTTTGCCGCAGTTTTTTTTTTTTTTTTTTTTGCGAAACGTTTACGTTCAGTATGCGTTTGATTAAATTCTCAAAAGCGTTTCTGACGCAGGATCAAAAAGTTTAGGAACGCTGCCGGACGAACGGTTGTGGGTTTTGGAAAAGGTGCCGTGTATTTGCGGAAAAACGAAAGCTGTTTTATTTGTATTAGAGTAAAACTCGTTTTTCATATGCATGAATAATTTATCATCTTTTACTCGAATCTCCATATTTATAAACTGCAGAATATCTATCTGAATAAAATGAGTTTCGCGGATCTAAATTTAATTATGTGCTCGTCACGGCATTACGTAAAATTTTGAATTTCCAAGAAAGTCATTTAACTTTTAAATTTACTGTAATTTGAATGTATAATTAAAAATTAATTCTTTGAACATAATGTTTGAAAATGAAGGGTGAAACTAATGCTTTTTACAAAAACAAACTGGTTAGATAATTTCTTACTACTACTAATATTTATTAGTAAACAAAATTTTTCATTTTCTGAATATTTGAAAGTGTTCTCTTTTCTTGCTATTCAGTCCTTTTCGTTACTATTTTGATTACTGCTATTCTACAAAAAATAAAAGTTCTCAATTACTGCTTTTAGGCAAAATTAGTTGTTTCAACGAAAAACGTGGTAAATAGTTTTCACATAGAATAAAACACAACACAAGGTGCGATCGGAAATCAAATATATTTTTTTTTTTTTCTAGCGTTTCGAAAAATTTCGATTTACAAAACATAAACACCGAACTCGGCTTTCTAAAACAAATTTCAAATTCTATATTTCCAATTTCAATCCCATAGCATTCGTATAGAGTAATGGCAACGGTAGTTCGTGGGCCGCATAGAAGATTAAACTTCGTTTTAATTAAATCAATTATAAACAAGCACATTTACTGTTAATAAAATCGAAATTACACGCTTCGTTAAGCATTAATTTTGTCTTGAAATTAATATATATTTCCTCCTCTGGATAAGATTGAAGCAGAAAATTTTAGAATGGTGTTGATATTTTTTTTATTTTCATTTAGTATACTGTAATAAATATTTGAATTTGCCAACAAGATAGTGCTTGTAATCAAAGTAAAAAGAATCTCAAAAATAAAAATCTCTTTCAATTGCTATCACGCGTTAAAATATTGTAGCTATTTTCTGATTGGATAAAATATTTGGAACCATTAACAAAAAAACTTTCCTTTCAATCGAATAAATAGAATAAAAATTGTTTTCTATTTTTATTCTATTTATTAATTGCTTTTAATTTGCTCAAACACTAAATGTAAATTCAAAGTTATATTAAAAGCTATTTTGAAATGTAGTTTCCATTTTTCTATGATAAAATTCATTTCTGATTTTGATTACGATATAATTTAAATACTTATTTTATATTAGCTATCAAAAATGCTGGGAGACTATACAGAAAGTATTTGCACATTTGGTTGATTAAATATAGAATGCGAGCACTTAACGAGTACACATTTCAATCGGGTAATATTAATAATTTAGTCTTAATTAAAGGAGAATGCAGGCCATAAATACAGCTTTATTTGGTAATAAGCTACAGATTTAACTGAAATTTCATTTAATATTAAAGTCTTTAATTATTTTAAACATAAATTGCATAATTATTATCTTTTGCATTAAATCATTTAATTATAGCATGAATTAATAGTAATTAATAGTACACGAAATCGTAATAATAAACTAATCCATTTTTAAAACTTTAATTTATCACGAACACTTGTAAAAAATAGAATTTCTGATCAAACGAGCTAAAATAGAAGCTCTAGGCCTATTTAAGATAATAAAAATTTTGGCTTTGCCGTAATCTACAGCTGCAAAGACTTGATGGATTTTCATCCAATTCGGCTTTAATTATTGGTATTTAACGCGCTTTTGGACCGAGTTATTGTGTACATTAAAATTATTCAGTAAGGAAGGCAGAAACATTGATTTTTTTAAATTTTAGCTAATAGAGCGCTTTTACATAATCTTTACATAACTTTTACAAAATCAAGTTTAGTTTATGTGAATGCGGCTTCCTTCATATTTTATAATTAGAAAATATTCAAAGTTGCTTGTCTACTTTTCTTGTAAATATCGAATCGACCTTCTCTACTTGGATCTTTCGATGAGAAATAACACCTATATATCGTTTGTTACAATGATTTTTTTTATTTAGTTATTTAATAAAGTCGCATCCCCCTTTTGGATATTAGCGCCAGGATTAACTTCAAGTCAGTCTAGGTTTTGGTACACGTATTTTTCTGCAGAGCTTCGGGTAGGAGTTCGATTGCCGACTCCGAAAAACCCGGTAAACATGTTTTTTTTAAATCTCTACCAAATTTTCGGACGTATAAGTGGACTCGCGTCCTCGAGTAGCCTTGTCTCGGGAAGCAAAGTCCAGCGCTTACCTCGAAGTAAACAAATATTATCTTTTACAGGTAACTGTCAGCAAAGAGTCCCCTAATCGACGAATTGTCGATTGTCGTCACGATCGTCTTAGAAAGAACGAGGTTTCGCTTGGAGCAGCAACCGTACGGGCAGCGGGAAGAGGTGCAGCTCGGCTGCATCCGAAAAAGGAGGAGGAGGCGTTCGCGATCCCCGTAAGGCTGGGGGCGCGCGCATACACGCACGCCGGGAGCCGCGGGGTCGATCGATGTCAGCAGGAGATAAAGGATGGCTTTGGGTCGTCGAACCTTGCGGCTGAGGCTGCTTTCCAGCGAAGGGCGAGGTCGTATGCGCGCCTTTCCTCGCCATTCGAAATTTCTTATCGATTCTTCTCGAGTTTGATAGGATTTTATTAAAAATTACTTGTAATGCAGTTTTTTATACGCACGGTTACTTTGTAATGTAAAGGTTTAGTTCGCGATTCTCGTTAAATATGCTTAGAGAAGCGAAGTTATTGTTATTCGCGCAAGTCATTAAAATTTAATAAAAACTTTGTTATACACTGTTTATAAAATAATTGACGTGTAAAATAATTTCATTAAACTCAATTGGACAGCTTTTCTTATAAATACAGTATGGCAGTCGATCGTCACATAACTTTTTTATTCAATTAAAAATTTAATTTTACCTTTTTAATTAAAAAAACTTTCCAGTTTATTTTATTTGAAGTAGGAAACTTATTTTATAAAAAAAGTATTTGCGAGCAGTAGCAGAATTTTAATTATTTTTCCTTCACCGGTTCTTTTACGTCGAAAACTTTTTTTATCTCCATTGTCTTGTCACTATTCGAAAATATTTTAATTTCAACTCTCGTCATTTAAGTCTTTTTATAAAACGCATTCTTTAAAACAATGTTTTTTTCACATAAGCCAATTAGGGAAAATTGAAAATAAGCGTAAAATAAATTTCGTAATCGTATTACAAGGATATCTCACTCTTCTCAGAATTGCTCTACAAAAAAAAAGAAAAAAGAAAAAAAAATCAAGAAGCGCTGCAGAGTGCACGTGGTGATAAGACAGAAAGCACATTGATCAAAGGGCGCGAGAGGCGAGCCGTAATTAGCAAAAGAGGGGCTGCAAAGCAAAAGTTAAGCGAGTTTTCACCCGATATCCATGAAAAATAAGCCCCTCGGGGCTCTCCATTCAGCTGCGGCAGAAGGAAGAGAAAGCGAGCAAAAAAGGAGCAACTTCGCCGAGAGTGGAGCGTGTCGACGAGGGCAAGAGCGCTTTAAGTGGATAAGGTCACGATTCCGGGCGAGCGAGCGAGCGAGCGAGAGAGAGAGAGGGAGAGAATCGAGATATCACGCCTGCTCTGACCCTGCGAGAGAGGAGTTTCGCCTCGCGGGCGGCGGGCGCGCCAAGCTGGCTCGAAAAGCCGGGCGACGCCGCGAAAGCCCACTTGCGCTCCGCTGCTCTTGGATGCTCGGAATTTTCACTTTCAACGCGAAAGAGAAAGCCGCCGCCGCCGCCGCCGCCGCCGCCTCTCTGTGCAGTCGTATACATGTAGAAGCCAGGACGAAGCTCGCAAAGATCCTCGAGAGGAGGCGGACGAGACTTTTTTTTTATCGGCGGCGAAGCTTTGTCAAGCCACTTTTCTCCTCGAGGACGCGCGTTTATTAAGCGGACAATCGCGCACTTTTTTTTTCTCTAGCTTGGTCGATCTATTTGTTCTTTCTCTTGATATTATAAATTGATCCTTTTAAATGCCTGTCATTTTTTATAAAAAAAAAAATCGCTATTGTGCGTGGCGGCAGCAGCAGTAAATGAATTTCAATTAGTAGTGAGCATTAAGAGAGTAAAGCTTTCTGGTTTGTATTTTGATTGAATGCATCGAAGTTTTGAGCTCAAAGTATATTTTCGCAAATTAAATTATAATTCGATTTGCAATAACCGTTTAATTCAATTTAATCAACGCGAAAGCTCGGAGCCTCCTGCTATTGTTGGCTGTGGAATAACGTTGAAAACAAATATTACTTTGTTTTCTTCATGACTGCCTATCAAAAATATAATTAAAACATTATCAGTAATTGCACTGGAAATAATTAATTAAGAATTTGTACGCGAGGACGAAGCTTTCGATCGATAATAAATTTATGGATATGCTTATTGTTGATTTATACAATAAGTGCAGCATTTAGCAACAATTGATTGTATTATGTTATTGATAAATAAAATGGGAAACCTTTGACATAATAATTGTTCATTGACAATATTAATCTAGCTAATATTATGTCGATGGAAAAAATATATTTTGATGTAATCAGCTAAAAGCAATTGTAGTAACGAAACTTGCAATCGGGACTGTTTGCAATCACGTAATACTAACTCGTGTATTAATTGGTATGCTTTTGAATAATATTAAATGTAAGTTTGTTAATAAAATTAATTAAACTTTTTAAGAAAATGATAGATTTTACAAAGGTTTAAATTAAACGAAATTCGCATTCGCGGAATAATTTAATATTTCATTATACGTATATAATGCTTTCAGTACAATAGAAACTTGTTCCAGATAAACTTGTTAAACTTTACTTTAAGCAAAGCCTGGCAGACTTGCAACTGCAAGCTGAATAAGTAAATTTACGGGGGAAATTATTACAACTCGCAATTTCAAATTTCTTGAAATTTTTCTTTGCGCAGTATCTGCTTCGATGTTGTGCGGAAACAAACCTTAATTAACCTACAAGTTCTCGAACTTAATTGTAATTAACAGAATGTTACCCAAGACAACGCAATTACGCGAACTAATAGAAATTATATCAAGTCTGTTTGCTTTATGCGTCAGCCAATATTGAAATTGAATTTCAGAGATAATATACGCACATTTTATTTCTTAGCCAACTTTACTAAAGCGCTTTAAAAACGCTTCCAAGACTGCCGAAAAAGTGCAAATAAACCCTGCACTTTTGCATCGCAAGAGCCATCGAGGGCACGCCATCAGCGATCTCATCCCTTCCTCCATCGAGGCGAAGCGCGTAATCCACGAGCTTTTCCCCTTATAAAAAGTCGAACGCGCCTTGGGGGCAGCGGCGTTCGCTCTCGTTAAAGGCTCGAAATTCGATGACCTCCAAAGCGCATCGGAAGTTCAGGGCGCCGAGCGTCGGTTCTCTATATATCTCGGCGGCGGCGGCGGCGGCAGCAGGAGGAAAAGGACAGCGCCGAGGCAAAAAGAGCGAGCGCGAGCGAGAGAGATTCACGGCCACGAGACCCGGGAGTATATAGCGAGGGAGCGAGCGAGCGAGCGAGAAAGAGGGCAACCGGCAAAGCGGCGGCCGGGATAACGAGGAGCGGCGGCGGCGGCGGCGGCGGCGGCGGCTGCGGCAGCTTTGACGCTCGCACGGGCCGCGCACACAATCACGCTCGGAAAAGCCGGCGAGAGAGAGAGAGAGAGAGAGAGAGAGAGACGGAAAGAGTTGGCACCCACGCCGCCGCTGCTGCGAAAATATACGTAACGAGAGGGAGAGAGAGGGACGGATCCGTTATAGCCATTAGCGCAGCTCAGCACGGCGGAGCCTCTTCATGAATGAAAGCACGTGCTTTGCTGAGCTCCGGGCCACGTGCTGGCTGGCCGCTCGCTCTCTTTATTTCCCCGCTCTCCGCAGCTCGCCGGCACACTCGAGCCGGTGTATAAAGTGCGGCGCACGAAAGCTCGCGGCTATACGCTCGCGCCCGGCTAAAAATTCAGCCGGCGTCGGCGTCATCTCGCGTGCCGATCGCCAGCACATAATGCGCGCCTCGGGCGGCGACCTTGACCGAGAGAACTCGTCGTCGACGACAACGCTCTCTCCCCCGAGCTTCCCTCTCCGCGTGCGACTCTTCTTTCTTGCCGCCGCCGCCGCCGCCGCCGCCGCCGTCTGGCGTGGGTCTGCCCGTTTACTACTGCGGCACGAGAACGCCGGAGGCGGGACTGCCGGAGCGCCTGTTATATAGCCTCGATGCGTTCCTTCCGACGAGCTTTCCTTCCTTCCTTCCCTCCTACATCGTGGCTCCGGTTGGAGAGGCGTTCGCCGTCGAGTGCCCGCTCTCGGCCGAGGGACTTTTTTTCGCCGCGAAACGAGAGAGCCACTTTGTTCTCCTCGCGCTCGATTTTCGACGCCGAGGAACACGCCGAACGCCGCGCTTGCTCGCTCGTTTCTCGGCTTTTTAATCGATGCCCCGTGTTTGAGCCGCGGCTTTCGCTCGAAGTGGCAGTGCGTTCGATTGTATTATTTATGCTGATGTATGCGCGGGGACAATTTTATTATACAATTACGACGTTTTATCGTACGTACTAATGCATATTTATGATTGGAATTTGCACAATAGGGACAAGTGCGTTTATATTGTATATTTATAAGAAATTGAAATATTTTTATTTCATTAGTAAACTTGATTTATAATCATTAAATGTCAATTAATTATTTTGGTTTTTAAATAATTATGCGGACAGAGAAAACAGATTTTTATATTGAATTTTTATAAAACTAAGTGAGATTTCACAATCGAAACAACTTTTAGATTTTTCATTCGCTCGAAAACAAGTTCAAAATATATTTTGCTTAAAAAATATTAAGAAAAATTGAATAATTACTCTGCGCCTAACGCAAAACTGGTTTATAAAAATTCGATCGTACTTTCAACAAATTTATCGATTTCTACTTGAAAAGAGTTTTTCTTTGCTGGTATTTAGCGGCTGATTTTGAACTTGTTTATTCATGTGTAACTTATATTCACTTGACTAATGATTTTAGCATTTTTTTTCAGTTGAATTTTCTCTGCTTTTTAAATCATTGCGTTTGAATAGTTTCCCGTTCTTCAAGAAAACTCGTGCTTCTAATGTATCATTATGTTATTTTAAAGACAATATTACGCAATAGAAAACTACGTAGAAAGTAATCGTACCATAATGATTTAAAGTTGTTGGAGTAAATTAAAAAGGCAAATCTATATGTAGAATGTTACAAAAGATTAATCATATTTCTTGCAGCTAAAGGTTGCCGTGGGCTTTCTAAAAAGAAATGGAAAAATAACTTTGTAGGCGCTCGTGGAAGCCGCAGAAAACTTTATGAAAATTTGATTCAATTATTTAAAATAGAATTTAACGAGTTGATATTACGTTCTGGACTAATTAGTACTTAACGAATAAATGCATGAGAAGCTTCTTTGTCTTTAAATTTTACGGGCTTTGCCGGATAGGATTGTCTAATAAGCAAGCTTATATCTGAATTGTAACAAAGAAAATTAATGCGTCGGTACTGGATAATCAATTAGTGCCCGGACTTTTCGCGAAATTCAATGCAATTGCATTAGATATTACGAAACCTCGCACACGAACCAACTCCGGTAAATAATGCAAATTCAGCATTAGGTAATGCGACGTTACGTACGTAACGAAATGTCCCTATACAAATTCTTGCGGATTGAACATTGTTTTCTTGCGTCGATGCATTTCAAGGAAACTTGCAGCATTCTTCAAATGCCGCTTTTTGTTTTCAGCTAATTAAATTGAAAAGATTTTTCTGCAATGCGGCTCGTTAATTGCCAATGAAAACATTTTCTTTCGAATAATGGTGAACGTTTTATGATGTCTAAGTTACTTCCAGAATAATGGTATTTTTAGGTTCATTTATCTCAAACTGCGTTTACAATAATAGTTGCTTCATTTTATTAAATAATTTCATCTGCATATTTATTGAGTGACGTGAATATGTAGGTCAGTGGAACGTATTAATGCACTTAGTATTTATTAAGGTTCGTATTTTTATTGAAGGATATATTAAGGGCCTTTTGTGTGTAATAAATAAACGAAAATGTATCGAGTCGATATTGTGCTGTTACATTATTTGCACCAGTTTCGATATATGTATTAAAATATCGCATTATGTCAAAGTTAATGTGAACATGCTCTAGTTTAAAAATCGAAATAAATCCCACTTTTAGTTTGAAAGTAATAATAAACATAATTTAATTCTCGGACGATTTAAATGAATTTGAAAGCACGTTCCCAATTTAATTAGATTACTTGAGACGCCGCGAATTTCCTTTTTTCGCGTCCCACTTTTTTTTTTATTTCTTCGCTGAGAAACATGATGACCTAATTCTTATATTTCTTGCATAAGATGTCTCGTTTTATTTATTTCAAACGCTTGCTACTTTCTGGTGCATGAAACAATATATTATTTAGCCTTGGACTTAATTTAGATTGAATGCTCGAACTTTCCAAGTGTCTTGCACTTTCTCGGTTTTCCGCGGGAGTAAAGAAAATTCATGCATTTCAGCGTCGTGTGCGTGCTGGGCTTTATTGAAGTCGCGCAGTCTCTCTTTCTAAATCTGAAATGAGATTGAAGATAAAGTATTGCATGCGCGAGAGAAGTGGATTATTGCTTCTCCGATTGCAATAATACTTTTACGAGCCCCGGCATGTAAATTTTTTGTACTTTGCGAACGACGTTGTAAAAATACGCGCTCGCATTTAGATCCGTCACTCGTACTTTCCAAACTGTGGTATAAATCGAGAAAGGCGGCACACGTAAATAAAATCTGGAGGCCCTCGGCCAGTCCAGAGGTGCAGCAGGGGATCCCCGCGAGGACAGGTATCCTCGGAGCTCGAGTGCGGCGGCAGACGCTTTGGCAGACGGCTCGGGCTGAGCTCGCGGGCTGGCTCGCTTTCGCCTCTCCGCAGGCGGCGGCGGCGGTGGTGGCAGCTTGGCGTCGGCGCCGCCGAGGGAGCTGGAGGGGGCGGCGAGCGGTGACGGCGGCTCGCGAGAGGCACCGTGCACTGCACCTACGGCTACTCCCGCGGGCGCACGCAGCACGTCGTCGTTTTCGTCCTCGTCGTCGTCGTCGTCGTCGTCCTCGTCGTCGGCTCTGGTTTCCCGTTTTATCGCTACTGGCGAACGGCGCCCGCGCTCGTCGCGCTCATTCAGCGCTCTCTGCGTGCAGCCCCGAGTCCTTGGCAGTGTGCGCGCGGCTCCCTCCTCCTCCCCCCGTCGGGTCCGCTAGCCCGATAGCCTCTCTCTCTTTCTCTTTCTCTCTCTCTCTCTCTCTCCCTCGCTGTCTCTCTCTCTGTGTGCGTGCAAGCACGTGCTCTCGCTCGCTCTGCTACACACTCACCTCGGCAGCGCGCTGGACTTTTTTTAACTGTGCTTTCGCGGGTGCTTGATACTGTTAATACCTGCTGTGCTTTCTTGACATGACCGCCGGTCACGCCCCGCCGACGACAGCTGCAAGTGTCGACGCCGCTGCTACTCGCTGAAGGAGAGAATCCGGCTCGACGGAGAGGCACGCAGGCAACGAGGGCAAACGAGAGCGACGACATGAGCGCGGACGGCATTGTCGGGGCGATCGCCATCAGCCTCTTTGGTAGGTACACAGAAAAGCTCGGCGATCGAGTTCTTGCTTAGGTATTAAAGCGGAGCATATATCGAAGCTGCGCCGATTGCATTTTAGTTCTGTAATTTTAGATGGACGCTTCTTGGAAGATATTCGGCGCCGAATGCCGCTGGATTTCAGATAGCGAGATGAAATTTAACACTATTGATTTGAGGCGGCGTTCAATTTAATGCAAATGCAACGCAATTCGTTCCTAATTTCGAGCACTAATTCAAGGGAATGAAAAGCCCCGCAATTGAACCCGGCCAATTGCACGAGAGCGAACGTATACGCGCTGCTTAATTAACGCGCTTAATTCCGCGGCAGAAGCCGGGGGAGCTTTCGCTTATTTTCCTTCGAGGAATGAGTAAACACCGGCTGAAAGTACATGCGGTTATCGGTCCTGCGACAAAAGCCTGTTATTGTCGCCGCGCGGCGCATCAACTTTCTCCTCGCCAGAGTTGCGCGTCTATACGCTTTAGCGCGGCGGCGGGCCAGAGAGCGATAACGGCCCCGCGGCGCGTCTATTGCGTTCCTTCCGTGCACAACTCGAAATAACGCGCGCGCGCGCGCAGCCGCGAGTTTTCGAAGAAAAAAGGAAAACTAGGCGAGCGAGGCCAATGACTCGCGCGCGCACTTTGCTCTATTATTATCTTTATTGCGAGTGCCGCCGCTGCAGTTTTACATGTATTAATCTCGTTTTGACATCGTAAAAATTCCCCGGACTCGCCTGCAATTCTGACCACTGAAGCGTTAATCGCTGGAAAGGAGGAGGGGGAGGGGGGGGGGGGGGCGATCGCTCGTGGGTATTTTCAAGCGCCCACGTGAATGACCGCATGCCTCGACCGCGGGCGTATTTCGTTAGTTTGACGTGTGGAACGTTTCTTAGCCTCTTTCTTTATGTTCCCGTTAAGGTTAACAATGTCGTAAAGGCAATATAATTCAGCTGGGATATGAAGGACAGTTTTCTCTGAAATTAAGCTCTGAAGGATTGAATCCTCTATTAAAAGTCTGGGAAAACTTTTAGCTCGTTTAAATTGCCTTATTTTACTTACAATAAGTCTCGATGAATTCGAAATGTTGAATTTAAACAAATCTCCTCGATAAAGAAGTTAGGTAAAAGATGCTATTTATTTGAAAGCTCGCGAAAGCTGCTTATCATTCGTATTTATCAATGACAAGTGCAGTTGCAAAATTCTACCGAGCTGAACATTGATTTGTTACGTTGTGAGCAGTGATAAATACATTGTATCGATTTGAAGAATGGCTTTGAGCATTAAAAATTGATTGTCTCAAACTATAAAACAAAACCTTCAATTGACAGACGAGTGTTCTCGAAGGTAAAGAACAGCTCTATACTAGCGGACGTTTTTGTCATGCATTATACAATGGGAATGTAGCAGGATCATAATTTATTAGCAATTGGATTACAGTGCTGGAAATCCTATTCCATTTTTTAAGTTGTTAATCAATATTTAGAAATAGAGAATCACTATTTAGAAATAGAGAAAAGAGTGGAAACGTTTTTGTGAACGCTTTAAAAACATATTTTTTGGCTGCGCTATTAAATAATAGAGAAGGAAAACTGAAATTTAATAAAAATATTTGAGGATATGTAATATTTTTCAGTTGTTTTTGTAGATTCTAATTGCTAAAGCGCCGTCGAACCAATGTTTTTCAGCGCTGTTAAAAAAACAATTTTGAAATCGATTTTGTAATCAAGTCGGACAAATAATCTTGCGATTCTAGGTCAAGTGCAAACAAATTCATAATTGGATGCACAAGAAATATCAAGTGCGCCAAAAATATATTGCAAATTTAAAAATGCATGAGTCTTCTCTCCCTTTCTCTTTTGCTCCTTCTCGTACTATAAAATTATACCGTTGAAAAGAATAGAAATCAATAATTCAAATGGCTTTACATTCCACATTCCTGATTGCAGAAATGTAGGCTATACATCGAGAATGCATTGCATGACCCAGACTTCATTATATTCTTGGAAAATTGTTAATCGTGCAACACATTCGCAATGTAATATGACTTACATTTTCGTAGCTAATTTAAGTCTTGACCGAGACTAGAATTGCTTCATTTGTAATTCATAATAGAAAGCTTGACTGTGCGAACATAATGGTTTTGCAAGTTCGGCGTCATCATTTAATATACGAAGGTTTAACAATGTACGCTTACGGAAAAAGACGACAAATTATATATTTATTTAAGCTAAAGCGCATTATATTGATTTTACAAAGCAGTTCTGTTAATCATTTCTGCCTATTCCTATATTTAAACCTAAGCTAAAAAGTTTAATTCAAATTATAAATTTCATAAGTCATTAAAGTAAATTGCATTTTCCTATTGCAATATTGCAGCTACGTGTTTGTTAGTAATTTATTAAACTGCCTTTTTATGGGTTATTTTAGTACTTTGGAAATATGGTTAAAAAGTATATTTTTTAAAGCGCATTTCATTTTATTCGAGCGAAGAAAATTGTGTTTGCCGGGAGTAAGCAACTTCTCACATAAAAATTTAATAGCTACAGATCACGAATGAGACCGTTCTACATCAAAACTTTATGTTTTTTGACATTAAATTGGTTATGTATTATAAAAGTTTCACAGTACGTAATCAAAACTTTGCTACACTAAAATGTCAAAAGTTGTTTCAAAATTAAAAACTTGTTTTTAAAGCTAGTTGAATAAGATTTTATAGTTGAATGTATGAAATGGGATTCTGAAATGACATCGTGAAAAAGTTTAATCAATGCAGTAATTTTGTTTCTGATTGCGACTTTTTATTTGTTAATATTTTAAATACGGATTTTTTATTTTCCTGACGAACGACCCAGTTGCGCTTTGCTTTACAACTATTCCGATAATCGATAGCTTTCGCGTTTAAACAATTCCGGACAAAGAAAACAATTTCAACGTTGAATATCAAACTGTTTTCATCAATTTATCGAAGCCGTTAGTTCTGTGCAATTATTAATTACGTGTAGAAATAGCAGATCAGAGACCGAAAATGCGTATTTACGAACTCGATTGTCCAACCATTCGTATTTGTCAAAAGGATCTGCATTGTTCGAATCGATAGAGCTCGACTACCGTTTTAAGTAGAGAAAATTCACTTTATATACTGCGAATGCAACAACAATTGAGATTTGAAAGAGCATAACTGGTTCTAGTAGGTAAAAGTTATTTCAAGCCAGTGATAAATGGAAACTTAGGTAAGGCGAATAATTAAGTAAAAAAAGAATCGGGACGTGCGGTATATTTTTTCGCTTTAAAACGAGGAACTGTACAAAACATTTTAATAGAAAATACGGCTGCACTTGATGCTTCTAATGGGAATAGCATATGAAATTCAATAATGGCGAAGCAAATTTAAAACAGCAAATAATGATGATTTATTGTCGTGAAAGAAGGGCATCTGGGTATCCTCATAGAACATGAGTTGCTATTGAAACGGTTTCATAACAGTTAAACCATTGAATGGTAATAAAAGATAGAAATTATTACGACTGGGTAATAAAAGTAGTCATTAATATACATTCTTTCAATATGTTCAAAGATAATGTCCGAAGCTTCGATAAGTGGAGGTAAAGTTTTTCTTAATTTTTATAGGAGAGAATAAACTATATCAATTGTTTAATAAAATTCAAGATTACTATTAATTTAAATCAAATCAGAATCAAAAATCAAATAAACGATCATATCTTGCTCAGTATAGAAATAGAAATATCGCTGCAAAACTGAAATGCAATTTTGTTTTTAAATAAAAAAAAAACAAACTGGAAACTTACTGTTAGTTGATTTGATGTGTATGCCGCAGGTGGCGAGAAGAAAAGAAGAGGTAGTATGGACTCTAACTACTGCATGTTCAACGGAGAGTACGACTCGACTAGAATGTTCGACGAGTATCCCCACAAGACTACGGTAAGTTTTTTTTTTACCTCTTCTACCCTTTTTTCTCTTTAATTTAACAAGAATTTTATGAGGCTTTTCATTACGCGGAACCGTTTATCGAGATCCTCTTTTAAAACCTTCCTTTTAGCTTTCTGCTAATGCGATTTAAATGAAATCTTTCAGCGCTGTCTGGTGCGAACGAGTGCATGCGAATAATACTCGATTAACTTATGTGCTATGTGAATCAATGACGGACATTTATTAAGCAATATTTAAAAAATAGAATAAATACAAGATACAATATAGACAATCGATTTCAGTAACAATAAAGAATTTTTGCATATGTTCGTAGAGACTTGTTTTATTGATTGCCCATTCAATACCATCTGGAATAATAATGATTGCATAATGAAAAGTTGTGTTAAATTTTTCATTCTAAGTAAGTATTATTGTTGGGTGGAATTCTCATTATAATGCGTTTTTCAGCTATAATCAAGATTCAAATAATGAATATGTACATGCAGGCATTCTCAAAAATTATTTTTCTAAACATTTTAGAAAGTGTATATTTTAAAAATATAACAAAGGGCTAATTTTACTGTGAATTTATGTTAAAAGACTAAATTAAAAGAAAATGATTTTTTGCATCTATCGATTAATTGATGACCGCTTTAGAAACGAGGTCAATTTAAAATGAACAGCGAAAGATATTTTCATTTTGCAAAAGAGGAAGGTGGAGCAGGTAAAACGTATCGGTGACGCATTACAAAATTCCAAATGATATTGTATAACAAAATCAGGGCCTGCAATAAACACGATACAAGTGCAGTTTTGAAATTTTTTATTGCATAAAGTAAGACTTGGAAAATTGGATCTCTGGCTCCGTATAACTTCTTGCCTCTCACCGAGTCTACGTTGTACCTATCAAAATAATATTTAAATGCTAAAAATAACTGTAAAAAAGCAATCAACGCGTTCGAATCGAGAACAAAAGTTCTCTTTGACGCTTGAAAATCATTCATAAAACCAAACGTCTAATAATATTGGATTTGTATTTACATAAGGAAAGAATCGCTCTGTGAGAAGAGGGATCTTTTTTAAAGCTCTTGTGTGCGCCAAGGCAGAAGAAATATAAAGAAGAAGCGTTAAACAAACCTTGAAAGAGGACAGAAAAGTACACTGGTTGACGTAAGTGCATACAGGCATTCGGTTTGAAGAGCAGAAGAACAGGTTACATTTTTAAACGCAATATTTATTACGATGTAAAATTATCGCTTAATAATACGTTTAAGTTTAAGAATTAATCATCATAAATGAAAATTATTGTTTCCGAATTGTGCATTTTTCATTTTACAACTAGAATATTAAAAGAGAATATTCGTAGAAACGTTAAAATTAAAATTATAAATAGTTCTGCGAGAGAGAAGAACGTAACAAAGATAAAAATAAAAAAACGCCTGTAGATATTAACGGTTCTAGTTAAGCCACACAAATTAGTATCAAACTCACTCTCATAGTTACTATACACTTGTTAGATGATATACATATAAAGCGGTTGGCTTTTGCAATGAAACTTCATAACTCGCTCTCTAAATTTGTAAAATCAGTTAATATACTTTAAATATATTACCTTCGTAAAAACAATTCAATTTTTAGAAAAGAATTAAGCACAACCCAAATATTTGAAATTATTTCAATTTAATAATACAAATTTTTACCTAACTATATTATATTTCCAGCCATTTCCAATCTGCAGTCGAAAAAAATAATAATATGTAATTATACGTGTAAGTTGGACAATAAACTTTGAAAATATTAAAGAATATCCCACTTGAAGCCAAAAACACATTTATTCACGCAATCATTAACTAACTTTGCCACTAGAGTCTTGATTAAGCTCCAGAAAAAACAGCTTGATTTACTGATTAACCTTAACCACAATTTGCATGCCTGTATGACAACAGAGCACGGAGGAGAGAGAGAGAGAGAGAGAGAGAGAGAGAGACGATCGAGCGAAAGAAGAGTATGCAAGAAGAAGAGCCCGATGACGAGCACAGAAATTGGAGCGTTAATTTCCTGAGTCATTGTAGAAACGGTGTCGCGGAATTCCACTGGTGCTCGACTCGCGATTGAGACTTGTGAGCTGTCCATTTGAATTTTAACCTCCGACGCTCGTTTAGCTAAACTTTAACGCTTTACTTTGCCTATTGTAATTCACGTTTGCGCCGATTGATTCGCGGCTCCGTTGAGCAATGTCTGTTGCTACATTTTTCTAGATTTCAGAGTCTTTCGTGCGTACACATAAAGTTCCTGAGTTAACTCAGGCATAAATCTCCCAGGCTATTAATCAACTAAACGAGATCTAGCGTAATAGTATAGTTTCAAGATGTTGTTCTTCTCTCTGACGTTTATTTCGAAGATTAATCAAGATCGATGTTCAGACATTTGTTATTTAAAATAATTCTAAGAAAATTTCTCTTGCTTTCGATATTAAAGATTCTAATTTAAAAAATGCGCTTAACCTATTGACCTCTCATTCGGGCAAACGTCCAAGAAAACTTAGCTCGTGTACGCGAATGCAAGCAGTATGAATACTGCGGAAATATCGTTCGTGCGCTCCGAAATGATAAATACAGAGTAAAATTGTAAAATTTAACTATACTTATTTTAAAAGTAAACGCATCCTGCTTTGTTCGGAAGAGATTCGTAAACTGATTAAGGCACTGCGCCAACTGTTTTTAAGCTTTCAATATAATTGCTTTCATTTCCGCGCTTACTTTATCATCTTTCTTTTTTTTTTTTATACATGCGTAAACAATCGGCAAACAGAGTTCGGTCCGTCGGACGTTTTCGGTAAATTACAAGAAGCAGCCAAAACGCTTACAGCCTCCCTGCAATTAATAAACGTATTCGCGAAAAGGAAGAAAAAAAGTAGCCGGCGGCAGCTTCGCAATCAGGGAAAATCGCACGAAACTGCTATCAGCATTGTGAAATACTGTTATTTCGGTGTATTGTAATTTGAGATAGTATCTCCGAAGGGCGAGGTGGACGCAATCTCCGCGCAAACACACAGCGCGCGGCCATTCTCTGGTGCGCGCATAACCCACACGAGGAACGAGCGGATGCACACAAAATTTATACTCGGCCGGGGCGCCTCTCGAACACGCGAATATTGATCTACATGCATGCGCGTGTATCGCCGACACCCCCGGCCGTCGTTAAGTGATTGTAAAAGCGCCGGACGAAACCTCCGCTCGAGGAGGAGGCCTGGCGCTCGGTGCTTTCTCTAGTCCCTTTTCTTTTATTCCTTGCCGAAAGGGTAACGTTTTTGATGAAGTACGGCTGCTGTTTTGTGTCTTTATCTGCTAAGGAAGTTCTTCATTTCGAGGGATTCGAGGGTTGGAAGGGTTGAATAAATGAAGTTTAAGAGCACGAGAAGTGGCCTCTTTTCGAATTTTAACGGCATTTTATGAAGAATTTGGCGAGTTATAAACAAAGACGCTTACTTTTATTGAAAAGGTTTCCACTGTTGTTTATGACAAGGAGACAAATTGATTGTTGTTTGGTTTGTAAAAAAGACTATTTAAAACTCTAGTTTAAAACTTGAAACAATATTTTAAATATTCCATTTGCTGTCAACGATTTACTCACATTAATAAGTCCAAGCGACCTGGTTTACCGTGTTCAAAAAACTTTCTAAACTGACTGGTCGACAGCACTTAAATATTCATAAAACTAGTATTAAATTCTATTTTTATAAAAATTATAAACTAAAATCGGGCAAGTTTTGAAAATCAAGTGTAGGAAACTAACGCAATTTAAGTTTGTTAAATACTCCTTTAGTTGACAAATAAAAAGTTATACTAATATTGTGTTATTGGTTAATCATTCTAAGCTGTTTAGTGCACCTGGACCAGGTGCTTTATATCACGATGCGTTTTTAAGTTCAGATTTAAAAAAACAAAAACCAAATCTGCTCGACGCACCGGAACAATTTTTTTTATTTGTAGGAAACCGGAGTAGCTGGTAAATCTAACCGGAATCTAAGCGGAGGTTGGGATGAATAAATAAATAGCATCGCAACTGCGAATTATTTTCCTCTTAACTGGAATATATTTTGTAATCTTTTCCGGCTCCACAAACCACGATTTTCTCACCGATTCTATTCTATCAATAAACTTACGTGGCCGGCAGACACAACGAGACTGAGAGACTCATTTGAGTAAATTCCAAAGAAAATTAAACTTACACTCGCACATTCACGCTTGGAAAAAGTACTACGTGCAGATTAAAATAGAAATAAATATATAAAAGTCTTTGATCAGCTGTTGACTTCCGGCTCAATCTGAAAACTTGGAATAAAAAAAGACGCGGATGAAACTACGAGAGTTTCCATCCCTCGGGGTTTTTTTCATTCAGAGTTGATTTAAGTTGATGCACGCAATACGACGAACGTCAACTTTTATTGACGAACTTTTATTGGTGTTAGTACTTATGCAATAAAATAAGTAACAGCAACGCTTGTACGTGTTACGTTTACATAGACTTATAAAATATACACGAACATAGCCAGGTTAAAAACCGTCCCCCAATAGCAGTGACTGTCACAGAAATATTGCTGCAATATTGGCAATGCCACATCAATATTGCTGAGACAATGTAACATTGCAGCAGTATTGCTGTGACAGTCTACGGGTTGTCAGAATAGTCGAACCGTAACGTAGACGCGTTATGTAATTTTCAATTATAAATTAAGGTATGGACTAATAAAAAAAATTTATAAATAAATTTACAATTAATTTTAAGTTAATTTATTGTTATATATCGAATTCTGTTTAATAATCACGGAAATTAAAGACATTTTCACTTTCAATGCGTAAATTTTTATATTAAATTCCTTCTTACTTTCTAGCTAAAAGACAAATACAGTTTTGTGCACGAGTTGCATACTTCTACGCTACAAGAGTGCATAGATTAGAAAGTGCTGAAACGCTGTTAAGCATTGACGAAATACTTTCGAAATAAATGCTATTATTTTCTTCTTAATAAGTTATCTTTTTTCAACGTATTAACATATACAAATGTAAAATAAAGAACTTGCTGATTTTCTAACGTCGAATACTTTAAAAACCACGATATTATAGAAATACACACACTCGATTGGCTAAAGTTCAAAATACGTTTCTAATATGTTATTAGCGAAACTTAAATTGTTGCTATTGCAAAGATCCTAGGAGGAAGCAATTACTATACTACCTGACAAAGTGTAACAAAATAAAGTAATGTTTTCTTGTTTGGACAGTTTAAAAATTGTTACTAATACATCATTTAATAAATGAACTCCTTTATTATTCGAGGGTATTTATTGATAATACCTCGGAAGTTTCTCAATCTTCCTAATAAAATTTCTCTATTTTTTTCTCAACGCGATTGCACAAGACGGAAGATTTTTACACTTTTGCCGCCGACGGAAACAGCTTAGAATAGGTGTCAATCATTTGAAAACTTTCCCGCCGAGCGTGCAAACAAGTAACCCGGACAGCTCTTCTTTCGCTCGAAACTCTAATTCACGCACGTGCACATTCCAACGAGATCCCGAGATAGAAAGCCCGGACTCGCGAAAGGGAAGAACAATCTGACGTAATCGTTGCGATCGTAATTCCCCCTATTTAAATTGGCTCGTTTATTTCGAAAGAAGGAAAACTTGAAAGAGTTAACTATAAATATCGCTGTAATTGCGCGTTAAAACGTTGCGGGAGAGTTTGTTTAATTTAGCGATTAACATAATGTATTATATGAATCTTTTATGAGAGGAATAAAACAGTTTATTGCGATGTTACATGTTTTACTTCTTATTTTCTAGTGCGATTAGATAGTAGATGAATTATTACGTAGTAGGTATGCAGATCGAAGTGGGAGTTCAATAATTAGATGTAAAGTATATAGTTATTGATTTGTGTATACATCTACAAAATGATTTGTAGAAATCGTAAGTATTTCGCTTCTCAAATGCATTTGAAGAGCGTTTATGAATTTCTAAGACATCATACAGTCATTTTTGAAAATTTTTAATTTCAAAAACATTTCGAAAAAGAAAATAAACTATTTTTAAAAAAATTATTCGAAATTTTTCTGGTCACAGCCAGAACTTTCCTGTTTTTTAATCTTTTAAACACGAATTGATAAGTCTTTTTCAATTGATAAATCAAACGAAATTAAATTCCAGAACTCAGTATTATATAACATTTATTTGATTTAACAGAATCTCCTTTAGAATTTCGTAGTATAAATGCGTACGTCATCCGTTCGTTTTTGCCATCGATTAAAACAATTAGTTAGACCTTGTAGCCTAACATAATAATCCATTCACGTAACTATCGTACAGCAATTCAAAAGCACGTCGATAAATTAATGCTATCCTTCACATTACAGTCAGGCTCGATGAATAGCTCGCAAAATTTGCGCTCATAAGAGTAACTTGCAAAGGGTACAGAAAAGGGCAACTCCAGGCTAGTCAGCTTCTATTTCGTACAATTCGACCCTCTTTCCCCGCCGCCAGTAAATGTACTTTGGAAAGCACTTAAAGCGGCCTTTGAGAAAATCGAATTTGCAGCGAGGTAATACGCAAACCTCCGCCTAGTCTGCGCTATTTTTCCATTCTTTCTCCCGCGTCGCGCATGCAGCCATCGCGAATTCATCTTTATATTTATGCATTATCTTCCGCGCTCGTATGAGCGAACGAAATATTCATGTCACGGCTCTGTGACACAGAGGAATTACAACGATCAAAGCGACATCTATCAAAACTGTCGGCTCTCGTTTTCTCTCCGCGCTCTTTTTTTTTTTTCGTTCTTCGCGGGAGGTGAATACATGCGGCGATACTTTAGCGGATTGGATAAAATGTTGCTTTAATATTCACAAGTACTTTGTACATTACGAAGAGAGTAAGCTTTTTCTTTCGAGGGTTGATCATGTCCGTTTAGCGGAAATCCGCTTTTGAAAATTTGTTAGCGCGGCCAAACTTGAGGAGCTATTACTCCCCGGGATCCCAATGCCGTTAATTTGTGTCGGAAGAGCTTCGAAAACATTTTCAATTTCAACGTGATTTTAGTCACGTATACTTAACGTTTAAGAGATGCGGAAGTTGAATAAAAATTCAACGTAGAAATGTGGGAGTAATTTAAAAAAGGAATTGATTTATTATTAAAATAAGAGATTTTAGATCAATGTAGTTTCCAAATGTGATAAATATTAATTTCAAATAAATCTATCGCATTAAAAGTTAAAAGATTAGTCAATTTAATATAAGTTTCGCGAAACATTAATATTATTTTTTCTTTTACACCAGGAAAGTGCAAAGATTGATCATTCTGGAAGCAACTTTTCTATTTCATCATGATATTTTGCCCATTCACTTCACAACAACTGTTAAAAATACTTGCAATACTTACAAAAAATAAAAAAATAAAAATTTTTTGACTTTCACACTGAGACTATTGAAATCTAGAAGAAAGTAGATTGGCAGCAATTAAACTATCGAGTAGAAATGGTCTTCCAAGAATGATACGTATTCGAAATGAATATTCAATTTTAATTAATTTTCCTAAGTATACATCCATTTCAGCTAAAGCAAAGTTACTTCAAATGCATACGATTGAAGCTGATTTTCCCGTTGGCTCCATCAAATCGTTATTACCTCATAAGAGAGAGCATACAAGCCAGTATCCAAGAAATCGGAGTTCTAATCATCGTGCCAAAGCAATTGCATCATCTCGCTAATCAGCAAAGGATCCTTGGCACAATCACGGCGCAGAGAAAGAGAGAGAGAGAGAGAGAGAGAGAGAGAACCAATGCACGGAGCAAGCCGAGCTCGAAGTGGAGCGTAACACCTACCGACGTGGCACCTCGTTTGAATAAGAGAAAAAGGAAGCAGAACCGAGGAGAGGCGCATTAATTGCTCGTCAGATACCTCCGACCAATAAGCGCGAAAGAGAAAAGGAGAAGCGAGAGGAAGAGAGGAAGTTTTCCACTTCCTGGAGCCGACGACGACTTTCCTTTGCCGGCGCGCAAACGCTCTTTCATCCGTGCATATCTGCTTTACTCTCCATTTTCTCCATTTCCCCGACCGAGGTCCGACTCGTGTGTCTGCGGGCTCCTCCTGCGCATGTCCGCTATTGGCGAAGGGCGTGTGTTTGTAAAATCGAATGCGCGTAACCATGCAGACGACTGCGAGTGCACTTGTGTGTTGCACAAAGCAAGTGTTCTCTTTCGCCTTCGTTAATTTGAATGGGCCGATTACGAAGGTAAAGGCCCGCTAATTAGGCGGGATTTGCGTGATTATTTTTTATGATTAAGCGGTCATGGTTAGTAAAGTGTTTGATTGAAAAATTTTAAGCGAAAAGGGAATATTTTTTATTTTATAAATGCATAGAAATCAGGCAGTAAAACATATTTTCGAAGAACCTATTCGATTGCCAGGATTTTGTTACTTTTTCTACTTCTTTATTCGTGTCTTTCTACGCTTTTTTGACTCTGTTCATTCTAAATATCGATATTGTACATATGTACATATATGTATGCACACACGTGTACACCTTTTTATTTGGTCTTCTCCGATGAAACAAAATGAAAGCCGTCCCTTGGTCCCATAAAGAGGATGAATAAACATAGATTGAAAGGACATAAAAAGTATATTGAAGCGAATGAGTCAGAGAGTAGGAGAGAGGGAAAGGAATTAAATTATTCCTGGTTACAGCAAATGAAAATAAATTCGCCTCTCTCTATTTCTGCTTCTTTGCCTTCTCCGATGTTATCTTGCAGGTCCAACTTTCCAGCGACTCGTTAAAAGCACATTTGGATTGTGTATTTTAAATTGGAAAATGTAAAATCTGTTCGCAGCTTTATATCTTTTATTTATATAAAGATTGTTTTCTTAACAATTCATTTGTCAAGCTGTATTTTTTAATTTGTTTTTAGCAGCAGAAATGATTTTTATTATAATAATATCATTAATAACATTACCTTGCTTTAGTTATTAAGAGGATACTTTCAAGGCCTTTTTTTGCGATCGACCTTCTTAGTTATTAGTTAACTCCACGAGGTGTTACGCTATACGCATAATCGTCATGGAGCTTTATGATGATTTTATAATTCTGTTATGATATCAAATAATTGGTATTTTGTTGAGCGAATTTTGGCCTCGTTTAGGAATTTACGTAAATTATATTAGCACTTGCCGATCAATACCTAAAGCGAAAAAAATAAAATTGCTTGCTAATTGAGATTTAGAAAAAGTCATAATTGTGGTTAGCGAATCGGCGAGATTCGAGGAAGAGAATAGTTCGTTTCACCACCTTCGACAAACTTGAAGCAAAGATTGAATCAACCCGTCGATGTTCGTCAGCGCGATAACAATCCGATGAATTTCTCGAGTAAATATTCTGCGAGAACAAATTTCAACCCCGGAAACGCGCAAATAATGTAAGATCCAGACAGTTTCTCGTAATACCCTCTGCGGCTATTATACAATATCGATGCTCATTTTTCTGAGTGCCTTTGCCCTCCGGCATTGTGTAATGCGTAATCAAATAAAGAAGTGTGCAATCCGATAAAGTATTTGAGGGAATCCTCTTTTCGATGGGTCTTACGTTAAAATACATTTTTAATAATCTCGTATGGAGTTATAAAAGGAATGCATAAAGTATTTTTTAATATCCGATGATGGAATCTGTAATATAATCTACTGCTACACGATATCTTTAAAATCTTAATTTTATGAATTTCTTGTTACGTTTCCTGACAGTTACTATTTCTCTATTAAAATTCTAACAGCATATTTCAAGCAACTAACAGCATCCAAATCTAACTCC
Source organism: Ormyrus pomaceus (assembly GCA_900474385.1). Classification (NCBI taxonomy): domain Eukaryota; kingdom Metazoa; phylum Arthropoda; class Insecta; order Hymenoptera; family Ormyridae; genus Ormyrus; species Ormyrus pomaceus. The sequence goes on from UCOM01001414.1 coordinate 24,072, forward strand.
TTTCCGGTTGTAACCAAGTAATTTTAAAAATGAATCAGATTAAACAGTTCCATATAACATAAAATGAAGTCCATGCCTCAGTTTTCTTAACTTTTCATTCTAGCCTCAATTACGTCATAATACGTAAATAGGTAAATCGACTTCTAGAAACAAGGAAAAGTGCAGAAGCTCAGAGTTGCGCAGGCGTCGATCGGGCATTCAGCAAAACAAAGCAAGACGCCAAAATATACACCTTTTCTTCGCTCGGCGCAGCCAAGTGTAAGAAAGATGAAGACAGAATAGACAACGAGAAGTTAACGACCCGCGAGTAACGTTAACCCAGATTACGTCTTACCTTGCCGTCCTCGTAGTGCGTACGGTTGCCGCTCGTATATACACCGATGCACCCACCCACGCGCACACACACAAACATACACACGCACACACTCGAGCTCGAGTCCATCGACCGTCGAGTTAAACTGGCGGAGTCAGCGACTTTCCTGTCTGCCGTCAATGTACGTCGGGGGTGTAAAGTTCAGACGAATACAGAGAGCGATGGAGAGAGAAAGAGAGAGAGAGAGAGAGAGAGAGCAGACAGACAGGTTGATGTATAGACAGCGTGAAAGCAGCGGGAAAATTGCGCGGACGGAAAATATCCGAATTAACGCTGATGGACATTTTCTTCTTTATCCGCATCAATTCTGATTCTGTTCGCCACTCTTTAATTGATGTATGACTGATATCTCCTTTGCTCAGCGATATGTGGCGGCTCGATTATTTTTTTGCCGATTCGATCTTTTAAGGAGAAAATAAAAGATAATCATACAGATTTAGGAAAAATCGCTGTATAGTTAGATTTATCCAGTTTTATTAAGAGTATTGTAAAATTTCCTGTAGAGGAGATGTGAGTGCAATAATCGTTATTTATACGTGGCAAACTTACTTCGTAACGTTATTTTTGCAAATATTGCGTTACATCATCAGGTAACGCAATAAGGAAAGTAATTTTTAAGTCTTCATTAATTTCGACATTGATAAAGTAAAATGTTTACTTCGCCGATCGGATTCTTTAAATTATTTATCATTATGCATGCAAAAATGCAGATTAATGACAGTGAAGCCGCGTGGAAAGGAAAAATATTATAAAATATAAATGCGAACATATTTGTAATCAACTAAACTTGCAATCAGCGTACGTAAAAAAGTGTCTTCACTTATTTATTTAAATAAAGCTTCTCAGAATACGAGCAAAGTAATTCTCAAAGGAAAAAAAAACCAAAGTTATTAAGAAAATGAATAAAAAGCAAGTCGAAAAATGTTCCGCGCTATAAAAGTGTCGGCGATAAAATTAGAATAAATGATTTAGGCTTGGAAAAAAGAGCAAGAACTCCGCAGAAAAAAAAAAGAAGAAGAGGGGCGAAGTAAGACAGAAGTAGCGAGCGGTGTGTGAATTCAGCGGCCGGGAGACAGGGGAAAAAAGCCCAATTAGATGCTCGCAAGAGCGCGTTATTTATGAAGGGTATCCATCAACGTTACTCGCGGCAGGACGATTTCGCTTCGCGCAGCACTTTTGGAAACTCGAGCTCGGCACAACAGCTGTGTATATATCCGTGTAGGTGAAATTTTTTCCCCGTCAAGTGTACATCAATGGGTCCTTAAGTTAACGGAGTCTATTGATTTACTACGGCATTTAATTTCCTTATTGCTATCGATCGTTCCATTGTTTCGGAGTTAATCGGACTGGGAATAGATTTATTTGACGCCTTCTATCGATAACTAATGCAGAGGCAAAATCGTTCGAGCTCTTTCGAACGAATGTATTTTGGAGTCTGGTTTATATATAGAACGAATCGTAGAAGGTTCTTCGTTCGAACCATTTCTTTTTGCAGTAATTTATGACGCAGGAAACGGATTGTAAATAAAGTTTCAGCGAAACGTACATTTATGGTAATGCATATATGGATATTCGAGAAGCATGCAAAATATTTGATGTATTTAAATGTGCACTTTTATAAATGTAAATATTTGGTTGAATCTGATATGATATTGCAACAATAAATTCTAGAGAACTTTCGTTGCATTTCCATTTCAATGATTCATGAAGGAAAATATTTACAACTATGGAATTCCGCACAATATAAGACTTTGAAATATTCTCCGTTTTCAACGACATAAATTTTCATTTTACCTCCCATCCCCCTCGCGAACTCCTCTTTCCCCTCTCCTCCTCCTCCTCCTCCTCCCCCGCCGCCCCCTTTAAATCTCGCATTTTTCTCCCATCTTTTGAAAAATGCATTTCATAAGTCGAGAAAAGTTTTTCAATTCAGAAGAAGGAAAGAGGAGGGAAATAAAATAAAAAATAACAGCAAAAGAAAAAGGATGAAGGAGGAGGGCGACGACGCGAATGTATTGACGCTGGGACCTCGTGACCCATTTTCTTAGATTCGGGCCGTAGAGCGGATTTTTCAGAGAGCGTAAAACTTTTTCTGAGAATCTATTTGTTGCAATTGAAAAGATATTTGCTTATGCTTTGTGTGGCATTAGACGGAGTAACAAGCTGCTCGCCTGTTACTTTTCCCACAAACTCGAGAGATTTATTTCTCAATGCGGATGGCCTTTTACCGCGAGTTCTATTTCATATTTTTTGTCGATGAAATGTTTCTATGAGGTGTTTTTTCTGTTTCTCCGTTCGGAATTTAATGCGGTTTTAAACGGAAATTAAAATATTTAAATTCTATTTTTAACTATACGTGCACCAAGTTAATTTATGATTTTTAATGTCCGGCACGATTTTCCAGTAAATCCTGTTTTGCTTTAAAAAAGTTATATATTCAATAATCGAACAATTTATTCGATTAACAATGTTGAATACGTAACAGTTTAAATTAAATTGAATCCATTACAGAAATAATCTAAGTACTGATATCTCGGTTTTATGTCTTCCAATATTGCAGTTAGTATATACGTTTTTAACATTTTCGAGAATTTTCAAATCATAAAAATGAAAAAGAAACGAAAAACGATTCGAACACTTTTTCTAAGGGATATAAATCACTTACTTTTGCTTCTATTCTTTATGCACATTATATAGTAGTCTTATCATTTTTTATAAAGATTTAGGATAAAACTACGAAACTTTAATCAAGACATAAATAATAGTTTTAACTTAAATTAATATGTAAGGTAAAGGTATTACTTTAATCCAACAGAAATTATTGCAGTTATTTAAAAATAAATGACTTAATTAAAATAAGAGAAGTTCACGTGTACACTGTGCTTCGAGTTTAATAAATAGTTGCTTACAAAATTCTCGCTGAATTCCGAGCAGACTAACTTTCTCTGACTCGGAATTTTTTGAATTCTCTTCATACTTGTTTGATTTCACGTTTTGATGTAAAAATTAGATACAAATCCCAGGGTTCTCTTAATAAGGAAGTTAAATAATCTACAATTTCCAAATAATTTGTCTAACAATTGTGATTAAGACTTTTGCATCAATGTTTATTCATTTGCGCAATGGAATCTCTATTGTGAGTATTGCTGGGAATTCTTGGGAATAAATCATTTGCAGTTAGAATGCGTTTAGATAGGACGTTGCCTATTATTAGTCTCTATAATTTTAGTGAATGCAACGATTTTCTATACAAATTTAATCTACCTCTGCAAATAATTTATATTAGATACTTAAAAATAATGAATAAAATAAGCATAGATTTAGAATAATATTTTTATATGATATTATTAATGGTTATTATTATTATTATACACGTTATTAGCACATAGCATAATAACATGTTTTGAAAATTGCAAAAAATTAAAAATCGTAAACTGATTTATAGTTTTATACTAATAATAAATCAATTTCTACAGTTGATAAAGGACTTTTAATGCAGGATGTATGTATGTATTTTAATTGCATGTAATTACGGTAAGACAAAGTTTTCTTAAAATGAAGTATCTCAATTTAAAAAAAGGAACCTGCATTTGCTCAACAACCGGTTTAGTGTAATTATTTTAGCCTGGCCTACATAGCTTCTGTTGTAATTTAAAATTTCTTATTATTTAAGATCGAAAGAAACCGTTACTCACTCAAATAAAGAATTATTATAGTACGATAATCATAAATAATTTTCGACATGTTACAATGATTTATAAAATCAATTGATTTTTCTTTTCGATCGAAAGTGAAATAATATTAATACGGAATTTGCTGAATGACAGAAAAGCGAGGGAACCGTTGATTGAAATATAACCTTGGCTTTAATTACGTTAGAAAGATTTTACGGATAATTAGTACATTTAAAATATGAAACTACCCAAGTGAATTGCTATAGAAACCAGTTTTCTTTAGCAGGAAATTACTGTAACTTTTTACTCGCGAAATTTTAATACATGAAAAACGCGTGACTCAAATTATTCCCGACTATGTTTATGCATATTGCAAGTACGTAAATGTGGTATGCGAGTTTATAATAGGTGGTATTTCAAGCGTTTCAAACATTTAGTATGAAAGCATTTTATGATGTTATTATGAAATTACAGAAACATAAAAATATTTTTAACAACTTCGTATTGTTTTCTGTAGGATAACAATTTTTATGCGTGTTCCCGAAGTTCTTGATTACTTATTATAAAGAATAAATAATTGTTGCTGCCAATGTATAACTTGTAATACGCCGAACAAAATTTAATAATAAATATTTATGCGTACTTATGAAATTCATAAATTTTTACAAGTCATGCGAGAATTGTGACCCGACTTTTTATAAACATAATTTCAATTTTTATATTATTATCCTACTCGCGTATTGTTTTATTGTATTAAACTTTCTTATTATGATGACCAGTCCTGTCATCGGATTATATTTATGGGTACTTTAAACTGTTGTTTTTTGTACTCTGTATGCAATAATACTTTTTCAGAGATTTTAAGCCACCTATATTTTTACAGGTTTATTCGCCCCCCCCCCCTCGTTTATGCACGCAAATACTGCGATTTAATTGCATTCTTTAGAAAGTTCGAACAAAAAGAGAATAAATAAATTGTAACTTTTGAAATGCGCTTTAAACGTATTATTGCGCCGAATCGCGTTTTCCGCGTAAGTATACGTTACAACTGTAGCCAGGAATCATTTACATCGATTTTCTTCAAGCTCTACCTGAATTATATATACTTTAGTGTCGTATTCATCTGTTTCATTGTCCGCAGTGCACATATTTTACAGGTACATGAATAAACTTCTTATTCATTCCCCGAATATATTTGTATTTTAATACGCACCTTAGCGTATACATTCAGGCTCTGTATTATTCACAAAGCTGAAGTATTTTAATCTCTCCTCGCGTTTCCCCCTTTTACAACTTATTAAAATTTTTTTCCGGTTACTCATGTATTTTCTGAATTATTCGAAACTAGTTTTACCCCCGACTCAAAGCTTCCCGATGATCTCGGTAAATTAGAAATCCTGATGGACCGTAATTTCTTCTCGTCGTGTCTTCTTCAAATTACAACGAAACATTACGGTATTTTGCCGTGATGACTGGGCCGTTTTCTTCCTGAAGTCGTTGCACCGGAGGAGAACCCGTGCAAAACTATTACGATTGCGCAAACGTTTTTATCGATTCTGTGCGTTAAATGCCGCATTTGTACTACAATGGAGAGGAAAATGTTAAAAGCTGGGGGAAACTTGATTTCGTTTTATAGTAACTTATTCATGCAGCGAGATTCGCCGATATTGCGAACATACATTTTTTGCCTTCAAGCTAAATGCTTCGCTCACGAAGATTATTAGTATTACAAATTATTACGTTGCCTAAATTAAATGTTAAATTACTCTGAATAATTCTCGCTTTATTATTAAATCAAAAAGCTGTATCGGATTAACTATAATTCAAATTACAACCTTTAAATATGGAATCGTTTGTATCAATACAATCTACATTTATATTTTTCTACGTATCTTACTTTTCAACAGTTATTTTTCTTTAGATTATTGGATATGTCAATATAAAGCATTTCTCCCCTCCGTTATTATTTAATACGCAGTAATAATGTAAGACATAGAATAATGTATTCTTTTGAGGACAAAAGTTAATGCTTATTTCTGTAAAGTGCTTGAATTCTCTGTCTTTCTCGTTCGTGCTATTCTCTCAAGCATAATGGGGTTTCTAATTTACTCTCCACTTCCTAGTATCTTGCGATTTTGATTCATCTATCTAAATTATTAACATCTCCAGTTAACTCTTCCGTTACATTAAAGACTTGAGAGATTATAAAATTTGTTTTTTGTACAGGTTAAACCTTACCTTTATTTTTGTAAATTCGCACGTTGAAAATTGCGCCTGTACAAGCGTGCACAGGTAATGCAAAAATTTAATTATAAAACGCATTAAAATCGAAAGATAAAATTACAAAATTATGTAAAAAAGGAATTTTATAGAATCTTCTAAACTGCAATCGCTCGAAAATGAGCAAAAAAGATAAGCGAACCCCCAACCAAATTGCCAGCCATAATTCATTGTTTCAGTAATGCATTTTTTGCGCAAATGAAGCCTTATTAACTCGGCGCATCGTTTACCATAATGCAGCCCCAGCAGCGATCATCTCTTTCTCCGTCCGATGCATCCGCTGAATAACAACTGGAACAAAGCTAATAACGCGTATGATTCTGCATTTCGCAATAATCTGCGCGAGGCTTCGCAATATCGCACATCGCGCGGTTCGCTTCCTTCGCCGGAGGAAAGGAATGCCTTCCTTTTTTGCATTGCATCACCGGCTTTTTGCTCTCTTCGTCCGGCAACTTTTCGGCCGGTCGATCGATTCGATTTGTTTAATTGCGCGCATCGCGCTTCACCGTAAACATCGCGTATAATTCATGGGGGGGCGACGTTTATCGGATACGCTAATTGGAGCTGGTTATTTACTAACGATGCTAATTTACTTTTTACCTGCGCGACCCTCCTTTTTTCAGCTTGTATAAGATGCATCTCTCTTAATCCGAGTCGCTCTGGTCCTATATCGGGATGAAAAACGACCGGGGGAGATCATTTAACTAGATTCATTTTCGAGAAGAAATCTCGAGTTTTAATTCAAGTTGCGACTTATTGGATTTTGGAATGTTTTCCTTTCTTACTTCAGGTCCCGTACACTGACTTAGAGAAACGATATTTCATCAAATTACTGCACGGACAACTTGTTAAATGTGTTTCTGGAATTAATGACTTTTTCTTCGAGTTTTCTTCGAGGCGAAGTTGCGGAACTGAAATAGATAATTATCTTTGCTTGCAGAAACTCAAACTCAACACATAAGATGCAAAGTACATAAGATACTTTGACGAAAAAGCTTGGAAATTTCATTTTACAAAATTTATGAACAAATTTTTTTTTTTTTTCATTAAATAGATTTATGAAAATGACGTGTTAAAAAGAATATATTCAATCTACGTAAACTTATACGGACGACTATTGTACAATTTACGTATGTAGCATAAAATAAATACCGGTTATAGTCTGCGATTACGAGTCCAATTTTCAAACCATAGAAACGGTGTAGTCGCTTAATTTTTAATAGAATTTTGTAGTATAAATAAACAAGTAGTAAGAAATAGGACGTGGCGTGACTATGAAAACTTTATCGAAGGTTTTATACTCATAACTTTGTTTAAAAGTTGTTGAGGGCTAATTATGAAGATACCGTGAATATAAGCTGCAGTAAAAAGTAAAATAGGCGATGCTCATAAAAAAAGAATTTTAACTTTATACCGAAACATAAAGGCAAATAATTTTACGTATGATTTATTCATAAAAGTTTATATAATAGACGATAAATTTTAGTTATCTTCAACGTAAATGTTATTTAAATGTAAATTAGTAACATAAATTCCAGTCTTTTCAGTACGAAATTAAGTGTTCTTATAAATTGTATATGAAAACGAGTTATTTTATTGCGCATTCAAATGCGGAAAAGGTCTTTCATTTTTATACTATAGAAATTGTTTAACTGTCAGTAAAATCCTATGCTAATTTATAAATATTAATGAAATTGACAAGATCTTAGCTTTTAAGCCATTTTCTCAATTACATTGATTTATGTCAAGAAAAAGGGGCTTCGTAATTGCTTATAATAGTCGAAAGAGACCAAGGAAATTGATATTAAAGAAACTTTCTCTTTCATTCTTTTAAATTTTTTAAAAATTATCTATGCGTTAAAAGGTCAATAAACTTTCTTTTTTGTTCTTCGCTATATTTTTTCAATTGAGGACTATACTGACTTTATATTTTTTGCTAAAAGTAAACCTCAGAAAAATCTGAATATGTTAAGAGAGTACTTATTAATAATAATACTTGGTTTTAAAATTTTATAATGTATAGAAACTAGAAAAACGAGAATGTTTGATTCAAAAATTCCAAAATTATTAGGTACCTACCTTCATTAAGTAAGCATTTAACTAGCTACAATTAAATTACATACTCTATCGGTTTAAAATAAATTACTTGCTCTTAAATTTAATCCAGCATACATCCTTAGATCATTACGATCAAATTTTACAGTTTCAATTTTTCCTTTGAATAAATAACACTTGTCAGTACTATATACTCATTTTCTACATAACTCTAGCATTTACGTAACATCAGCACTGTATTATAAATCCCCTAAGCAACCAAATAATCATCTTGATCGACTGTGAAAGTACAAAATCCTTCGAGTATCCTAGTCTCAAGTTTTATCGGGCGAAAAGACTTAGTTTCGAGGGCTGGGTTTCCCCTGAATTGGGTTTCATAATAATTCGAGTCGCCGCAGAGCAGCGTCGGCTGGCCAGAGGCATCATGGCCACTTGTTGCTTGGTATCGCGCGTCGGATGATGGTTTGTTGAATCCCGATTTTCACACAAATATTTTCCGGGTGTTGCGCCCCGCACTAAGCCGTGCCCAAATGAGAGAGGCGTTGCTGGTCATTTCGGCACTGTTGAAATAAAGGGGTCTTCTATTTCCTTTTAATATTAGCATGTTAATTGTTTCTTTAGAAAAGTTCTCTTGTATTTTTTAACCTAATTTTTTCATTCGGATGTTCAACGGGAGTTTTGACAAACGACTTCAAAATCGATTGAAGATAATAAGAAATATGGCAAAAAGAGATTGTAAAAAAGTTGAAGCGAAATTAATGATCCCTGCAATATTATACGGAAAGCTTTTCGTTGGAGATATTTTACAGAATATATAGGTTTCTATAGTGGGTTCAATTATTTATTGTCAAAACCTGTCATTGCGCTAAATTAAATATTGAATTAAATTTTTTAAACTGGAAAATACTCAATCGTATATATCGACAAAGTTCTGACAGTCAAGATTGATTTACAGTTATTTATTATACTGGTACTCCTTTTTGAAATATTTTTTATTACTCCTAAAATTTATAATAAAGGAGCTTTTCAAAATTATTGTTATGCGACTTTTATGTTTGAAATTTGAATAAAAGCTGACGACTAAAGTTCACATTATATTACCGACGATAACTTAAAAAAAGTAAATTTTATTACGATATTAACAATTTAATTAGTGGACGAAATGTTCAGTAAAGCACAATAATTGTACAAAGCAAAAAAGGTTTAGTTTACGACGTAGGTTATGCTTTTAGTGTGATTAAATTAAATGTTTTTAATATCACATATTCCATATAGAGAAAAGCAAATACTTACGCAAGTGGAAAAAAAACTAATTTCAGTAAAAGGAAATTTTCAAATTTCAAATTAATTTAGTAAATTAGTACTTCGAAACTATTTAAACTAATTTCATCAAGACAAGTTTTAATGGATTGATTTAAACTTATAATTTAATGTGCATGCTAAGGATAGTGTAAGCTAAATTTAGGATATACTCTTTTTAATAAAACTTTGAAAAACTATTATCATAAATGTACGTATTTCAGTATTAAATCAAGAATTTTGATATACCTCTAAAAGTTGTTATATAATTACTATATGCAATTTCCACTATCTTATTTAAAGTAGAAATTTAAACTAACTACATCACATGTTTCAAATAAATATTGGTGTAATAAAATGAATATTTCATTAAACTTTACTTTGAATCAACCATTATTGTAATTCTTTCTTAATAATAAGAGGTATAAAAACAGTATTTTAAATAATTTATAAATTTTTTACTGAAGTATTTATTAAACACTTTTCTCTGAACCAAATGAGAGAGAGAGAGAGAGAGAGAGAGAGAGAGAGAGAGAGAGAGAGAGAGAGAGAGAGAGAGCGGTCAACGAACACGTAAGCATATTAGTAAAACTAGAACATTAGCTTTTAGAGTCGTTGCAACCAAAATAAGATTAGAAAGTCGTTGAAATTCAATAATAGTTTGTGAATACATTATACATTTTTATTCTTTATTTATTATTAACGTGTGAAATCATTCAATATTGAAAAGTCGTATTTCTATTTATTTCGTAAGCTATAATTCACTTAAATACGTTTTAGTATAAGATAATTTCCGTAAAAAATAATAAATAATTTTTAAATAATCAATGAAATAACGATTTAAAAATTAAAAAAGTATTTCCTTGGAGATGCAGATAACTGTATTTCACTTTTTATAATTTCGTTGAGTAAACTATTGACCTTTTATAATCATTTGAGATAAGTGAAAATGGTGTAAAAAGCGGAAAAAATCATAAATCACAAATTGCCACGCAAAGTTGTTGCAGAGGGACGTGTACTCGCAACCATTACTCGGCTGCGAAATACCTTGAAAGCGGCGGGGCAACGGCGCACACAGGACACCGAGGGGATGTTTTAGTCGCGGCGCACCGCTTTCTGGCTTTTCCAGCGTAAACGCGAACGCACAAAGTCGATAGAAAGACCAGCGGGTTGCGTCGACCGCTGACGAAATCATGAGCCACTTGTTGATTGTCGCTATCATTGGGCACAAACGCCGAATCACCTTTTTTTTCAGGGTTACGTTTTTTGGCTTGCACCTGATACCTTTACTTTTTGATGGGCTATCGATTGAGCTTCGATGAAAAGCTCGTTAAAATCGATGGCGCCAGGAGGGATTGTACTTTTTAGGCGATTTTAAAGCTGATTTCTATTTTTATTGCAGGTGAGTGTCGAAACTAAAAAGATATTTTTTATTCTTCGTTTAATGTAACTTAAATCTATTTTATCTCGTTTATTACGAGGAGTAATGCCGAAATATTTTATAACGCTAGTTTTCACAACAGTATTATCTGAGAGTTTTTAAATAGAAGTTTTTACCTTAAAAGATTTACTAATTTATATGAAGAATTCATCATGCGGCAGTTTTAAGCTGCTTTAAGAAAGTGCAAAATAATATAATTATAACTAGAGAGTGATGTATATATTTTTATTTTTATAAATAAATGTTACATTGCAGAATAAATTTTCAGCACATCATTGCTCTGAAATTTTGTCCAAATCTTTTATTTGTTTGATCATCTGAAATACAGAGCAAAGTAATTTAGTATAGGATCTTATAAATGTGAATAAATAAGTAAAATAATCTTATCTTCCTTCTTATATTTAAATAATATTACGGTATCCTACAGTTAATAAAAACAGACGAGATTTAATTTCATTTATAAAATTCTGATGCCGTGTTTTAGTGCAAAATTTATATTTATTTCTTAGTGAAAATAAGTTTTAACTAATATATAAATATAGATGCCAAGTAGAATCATGTATACATTGTAGCAGATGATGTCAATGAATTTAATGCTGGTATAAAATTGCAATTTTAGATAATAAAGTTACCGGTTAGTCAGAACAAAAAACTAATCATATAAAACTGAAAATCAAGGATAAAAACGTAAAAGTACATAATTTACATTTAAATTAAAAATATGATACGTCATAATTATAAACTGGTTTTGCATATTTTATTTTTAATTTAAAATCCAGAATAATTATGTAATGTTAATGTAAGAAGTGTTTATTGAGCTTTGCTCAAGTCAATTCCAACTTGTGCAATAACGCATTTCTCAAAAATAATAAGAATCCCAATTATTTTAATACTACAACACAAATCCTCTCAGAGAAAAATTCAGCGAATGTTATCCTCTTTTCGGAAAGCAACTGTTATACTTATCGTATAAGTCAAGCAAACGCAGAATTGCTCGCATTAAATGAAAATTTTAAACAAGAACGCACGAAGGGCGCAGAGAAAAATTTTTGCAATTAAACGAGGTCGGAAGACGACAGAGATAAAATCCAGTATGTAAGCACCGACTCTTTCTCTGTCTCTCAGCTCTGCTTCCCAGCTGCCGGCCAACTGTCGGTTTCTCTTGCATGCTGCACTTGAAAACCCTTCGGCCTCTCTTTTTCTTTCTCTCGGCCTCTCCTTTGTCCCGCGCTTTTTTTTCACTTTTTCTTCTTCGACTTTGCTTTTGAATCTCTTTTTTCATCTTGCTGATCGTGTGCCAAGAGTTCAGATTTGCGATTGCGGTTACTTTTAACGTAATTATGATTTTATTTTAAAAACGTTGGTCGTTGTTCGGGAGCAGAGTAGATTTTCTAGAATTTTATTATCTTACAAAATATTTTATGAGCGTTCCAGATTGATTCTAAAATAATATAGTGGAAATCTTTTTTGATAATTTAATTTTCAAAAAAGGGTAGGATTCAATTACAAGTTTTAAAAAGAGATTTTATTTTTTAATGCGTTTTTACTGATTAAAATTTAATGTAACGTTCTGCTGATCAAAATTGAATGACAGGATTTCAAACTTGTAATTTAGTTAAAATTTTAATATAAAATGCAATTGAATTTACTTGTGATTCAGTATACCAGATAATAAAATATTATTTTATCATAAAAATAAACGAATTTTAATGTCAAGCTTGGTAAGCAGTAAAGTTGAAATTTTTAATTGTGCAAGTTATTTTTTTTATTTTTTATCTTTGGTACGTTGTTTATAATGTCTACAGTAATAAATAAAATAATTTAGATTAATCTAAATGTAAAATTATGTACGTCCTCTTCAAGTGCGATCAATCAAAATTACTGCTTTTTACCTCCTTACTAATCAATACACTTAACATAACATAATGTTGAGTCACTTTACTTTGTCGTTAAACGTCAACTTAATTTTATTCTGTTGGTAGCATATTTATTATTACAAATTAACTAAAGTTCATGCTTCAGCAAATAAGTATTCGAATTATTAATCAACGTATTATTTAATTCTTCCATAAATGTAATCTTCTGAAGCAATTTTTGCCTAAAGAAAACAAATTTAATTTAGTACTCAACTTTTTACACTTTATAAGAAAAAAATTATTTTCCATAACGGCCTGTTTAAAATGTTTCTCCTTCGAGTAATTACCTCATTAACTCGCTTTGTTCACGAGGCACCTGCGCTAAAGCTAATTCATGCCTCATCGAGAAAAGTAGCGGCAGTTATTTTTTGAATTAAACGGGCGAATTTCTCGACTAAAAGAGACGGCAGGGCAACTGCTTTCGAGACTGTACAAACGCACTTTCAAATACTCCCGAACATGCAAATCTCAGCTCTATCTTGTATGGATGGTAAAGTAAATATCGCTCCCGGGGAAACTAATCGATCTTGGCCAAACAGTAATTAATTACTTTAGTAAATAGCTTTAGTTGTTTGGGGGAGGGAGAGAGAGTGAGGGGTGGGGGAGGGAGTGAGGCTGAGTTTAATTAAATAAGTTTCGCTGATAAAGTAAGGAGAACTTTTATCACGCTCTTTGTATCGAAAAACATGACTCGTAAAACGAGTGAAAGAGAGACAATTCAACGTTAGACGAGCAGCTTATGAAACTTTGTTGTTATTATTTATTGTTTAAACACGTGAAGTTGTTTTCAATAGCGAGTTTAATTAGTTTAAGGAATGCTGCGAATCAAGTTAAAATTGCAGAAATTACGAAAGTGCACTTTATTTACAAAAGTAAATAATTTATTATTGATATATTGCCAAGTATAAGTATATTGTATTATAATGTTCATTCATTTTTTTTTCTTTTTGAATTACATTTTCATAGGCATATATTTATCTAATAGATGAAATGCTTTTTGGAGTTTCAATTTAAAAAGTCTTCTGCGCACCAGATATCCTTTGAAGAAAACTAAATTGAAATTTTGCTTTAAGACTTATCTTATAGTAATATAAGGTAATCGAAAAGTTATCTTGCATCTTTTCAAATATTCGTAGTAATTTAGTTTCTCGTTATTAAAATGAATTTTTATTTTTATTATTTACATTAATGTCTTATCCGTTGAAGTGTTCTACTTGCATTTTCCTAATGTGTCTTTAAAATGGATAAAACACGTTACTCTTTTTAAAGTAGTAAAATATTTGTGTAACCATTACCAATAACATAAACATTTACGTACTCGTAAAATTCTTTTTTTATGAAAGTAAACTTTCCATAAATGTATATTAGAGGATGTTGCAACATTAAACCAGTTAGGATATGTAACAGTGATAATATTGAATTAGTGCTGTCCATCTGTAACTGGGTCATAATAATCACACAACATTATATTTTCCGTATTAAATAATTCCACGTACTATTTCGTAATTCTCTAGTCAACTAAGAAATGTACTAATTAAAGTTCTCTGAAATTATATCATTAGACATTCCAAAATCAAAGATTCTCGTCTTTATTATTTTCGAAAGGAAAATTCAATTTCTCTCGCGTCTTTGTTCAGCGATATAATACGCCTTTATTGTATACTTAGTAAAGAACTTTTTCCCCTCTGGCAAAGTGAAAAATTATGTTACATTTATTTTCCCAAGTGAATTTGACAAATAAAGAATGACACGCAAGATGTGGTCCGATAATATTAATCTTTGAAAACATAAAGTAATAAAGGACAAATATTTACGAGAATTTTTATTTGATTCTGTCATTTCTAATCAGAATGATGAGCCTCTCACTTGAAAGGGAAATGCTATTATCTAAGAATATATTTTGGCAAAATTTTTAATTTTGAGTTTTTTCAGTTTCTTATAACAATCGTAATATAGCTATCGAATTTATTTTATAACGGAAACGGTGAAATTCTAAAGTGAAACTTCATTATAATTGTTGCAGAGTTACATAGTTAGATATACATTTCGCGAGGATAGAACTTTGCGGAACAAACTTAGAGAGATTTACTAATACAGTTAGTAGCATTAAAAGCGTAATTGTATTGATTCATATTCTGGTTCTGTAGCGCAAAGTGGACTGCTTTATTTTAACTCGAAAGTTACATTCTCCGAGCGGTACTTTGAAATAGTTTGACCCTGTATTGCAAAATTTACTGCATGTATCTATGATAAATTTGCATCTATGCATAAAGAAATTTATAACTAAGTTTTCTCACACTGCGAGCTGCATAAATTATAAATCTTTTGCAGGTGCGCTCAATGGTCTCATATAATAACGAGGTGATGTTAAAATAGTTATTGTGCAGAATGAAACTTTTAATTCATTGCATTTATCTAACTCATAAATCAGTGCTCAAGGATAACTAATGTTGCCTTTGAAATCCAATGTGAGAGTCAGTTTTCATTTGTTTATGCATTACCAAGCTTTATAAGCTGCGAAAACTGAAATCTCACTGTGGAGAACAAAATTGAACCTTTTACTTATATAATTACACTAAATTTACGTTGCATAATTTACACCGATTATATGTTTATTAAATGAACTGTAGTAGGCAACTACATCGGTCATGTGCTGTTCAAATTTTTGTTTGTTAAAAAACAACGAATAAAGACTTTGCTTATTAAACCTGAAAATGGTCGTTCTCATGGATGAAGCGTTGTTTTTAACGTACAAAAATTTCGACAGCGTCATTATGTATTTGTTTTTCTCTCTAATTATTCTCTATCTTAAACGAAGTCTGCAGCGATTCCAAAGGCAATTAATCAAGAGAAATATCAAGTCCACCTTTCGCAGTCAAAACTTGGCTCCAGCACGCCGCACGTACGCTGATATGTATATGTAAAAGCTTGCTCTTACACGATCAAGGGTGGTGTTGCAACGTAAACAGGTCACACGTCGGAGAATTTTCTTCTCTCCTCCGAGCTCACTTATCGAAGGGGATAAGCACAGATCCCTTTCTCCCTAAAAGCACTTCTTCGGTTACGTGTTTACCTCGTTTACTCCTGTAGTTTTAACCGTTTCTTCTGTCAACTTGGCGAGCACCGACTTTGGGGATCTAAATAAAGGCGCAATTTGCAAGAGTCTATAAGGAAAACCATCGTCTTGAAAAATATTATTTCAGTAATGTTACGTATCGTCAAGTATTATTGAAGTGAATGTATTAAAATTGCGTAATTTTATCGTCAGATCATTTTAAAAACAAGCATGTATCCGTGCATTAATTGCGCAATGTTTCCTGAGTACCAATGGCTTCGCCGGAGCGAAAAGGAAAAAGGACTTTTCTAGCGCGATTTTCCCTTTAGAACGAACAAGTATTATCGAAGCGAGGTGAATGACTCCGAAGGGAGAAAAAAAGATGCAGGCTTTCTTATTCTTTTTCCCTTTCGTTCTCTTTCGCGCCCTTATCGATTCTCGCGCACCACTTCTCAAAGACGCAGAAAGTTGCGAATCTTTTCCGGATTTTTCCAAAGCGTCTACGAGTACTATTTGTATTTCGCCCCGCGAAACTGGCTCTTTTTTGCGTTTTGAAAGTCAAATGCGTGGCGTTGAGCGGCTCGCTTGATTATCTGAGTATCCGCGCAAAAAATACTGTTTCCAAGCAATTAATAATCTGCTGAAAAAAGTTCAAGCGGATTCGATCCTATTCTAGTATCGAAAAAGGTGTCCTTGTTCGAGTTTAGTAACTGCACTTGAGGTATCATTGGATTTGTAAGACGAAGCGGCATTTGATATTTTATCGGAAGAAGGTATCGGAAGTTATTTGCGGTCGACAATGTATTCGTACACTCGGCGAATTTTTCTTTAAAGTTTTCAAACTTGTTAAACCTTTAAATCCGAACGTCAATCTTGGATCTCTCGCGAAAAAGTTTTAATGATATTTTCTCAACTTTTCTACCAAGCGAGGCAATTATTTTTTATAATTAAAAGTCCGCTTACACTTTAAGCTTGATTTGTTATCGTGAAGTTTCTATGTAATTTTTAACTTATTCTGAACGGAACGTTTCAGTTTATATAAAAATTTGATTGAAAAAGTAACTGTGTAAACATTTTGGTACAAAAATTAAAATTAAAACTTTTGAAATTTTAAATTGAAAATTAAAACTTGAAATTGTTGCAGGCATGTACGTATAATAAATTCATAATAATAATATGTTTTTTAAAATGCTGAAAAGCTGAAAATTAATTAAAATTCTCGAGCATATTTTGATCGTACCGTCGATGTATTAAAATTTTTAATTATCTTTTTTTTTATAATGAAAGCATTAACATGTTACAAGAATTTCATTTGGAAAATTAATAATAAAGTTATTTTTATATTTCATACCGTTTTAGGAAAATGAACTAAATAATTTTGGTAAATGACTTTATCTAATCGAAGTTTCTCAATCAGCTTGATAAATTATTCAATTCAATTTACGCAAAAATAGATTTCCATGACTACGTTTTTAATGATTAACGTAGCTCTATAGTTTTTTTGTTTATCCAAGACCATGTTAAAAACTAGTTAAAAATACTCATTAGAACTTACAGAATATACTGAATAAAATTTGAGTAAAATAAAAAGATATTAATTATTAAAAAAAGCAAAATCATGATTTCGTGGTTATAGTTGCGGAAACAATAGAACA
>UCOM01001415.1:0-41709 GCA_900474385.1 Ormyrus pomaceus
AAATGCTGGAAAACTAGCGGAAAAATAGCAATTGGAGACTTCATTCCATTTTTAATGCCTGAAAAACATTGGAAAAAACGTTACATTAATGGGCGAAAAATCGACACATTTTTACTCCTTTTCTGGCCGATAACTACTCTGGTCATTAACAACTTCAAAAACTTGGCCATTAACTACTTCAAAAATGTTTTCAGTCTCTACTAGGGAATTAACTTCCTTAATAAGTGCAAAATCTTATCAGACAATTAGTTTAGATTTCGTTAAAATAGGGATACTAAGGAAGTTTTAGCATATATATTAAATTTTATATACAATAATTTTAATAAAAGTACACCAGACCTATGTACAGGTAACTTTGATTACCTCTATAGGATGCTTGTTTCGCGATTATTATATGTATTTGTATAATGTGATGTAAACTTGCATTGTCTCTGTACTCTGATTAAATAAATCAATAAAATAAATAAAAATTTTGTTATTGGAATATTTAAAGTCCTAAAACGCGAAATTTTTGAAACTCCATGCGCAAAGCTCGACTTCGCGGCAAGCTTGAATAAAAATGCATGCGCTAAATCAAGCTTTGTACAAGTCTTATCAAAAAATAATGTTGAATACAAGAGCAAAAAGGTGATTTTAACCTGATGTTACCTTTTTACACTATCTTCGTTTTGAAGAAAATTAAATAAAAATTTCAAGTAAATTGAATCCCGTTGCAATTTAAATTTTTAGTGTTGTTATAAAAATTTGAACGGAGCTATAGCTGATCATGACTGACTATCGGCTATGAAGCCAGAATAAACATAAGTCGTAATGTTAGTTTAAGAAAATTTTTATTTTTTGTCATTTCTGGTAGAAGTGCAATGGCTATACTAGTATATAAATCATGTACTTTTATTTTTACAAGTGATGCAACATTTTTGCTTACTTTACGGTAAATATATTCGTTTTGCTCTATGCCGCGAAAGGGCATTAAAGTTGTTGATTTTAAAGATGCACAGTATATCTAAGAATGTACAAAAATTTTATTTGTTTCTCCTTCTGGAGAACCGCCTATCAGTTTCAATTGCAGCTATAGTGAATTTTACCAGCATAATGCAATGATAATATTAAACGTTACTATAAACACATAATATATATAAGTATCTGTCGGCTGTATGATAAGAAATGACCTCATCTTTGACGTAAATTTGCTATTTTATTCAAATTGACGGCATTCCTTATTGCCTATTATACTGTCGTTGTATCATTGCACAGTTCAATGTTAAAGTTTAAAAATTCCAAATGACCGAGAAAAGTGATCGTTTCTAACCGGGTGGAATAATCGCAACTTAACCACGTGAACGCGCGTAAAAGGCCTACTTTACATATTCTTACAGGTTTTCAAACAAAACGTTTTTGAATGCCGGCTCGGTCGGTTCATTACCCAAAGCCCAGAAACCGGAGTCCGAATCGCGCTTAGAATAAACTCCCGCGGCATCGCTAAAAAAAAACGCACCGAAAGCTAAATGACAAGGTGAAGAAAGAGAAGGGAAGATTTATTCAGTCGCATTCCTTTCGGAAAGAGGGAAGAAGCTGCTGCGGCGGGCCCCGCTGCTGCGTCCTTTCGCAAGTCCGATTCGCGGAATACGGCCGGCGATTTTCGAGGACGAGCCCTAGGAAACACGTCGGTTTATCGACTCCTCCCGACTTTTTACTCTCTTCCGTGCGCAGCCTCTGCTCCTCTTCCTCTCCGGCGGATCTCTCTCTCTCTCTCTCCTTCCCTCCTTTGAGTTTAGCATGTCGCGCTCGCGGGGCTTTGCGTGACTGCTCGGCGAAGAAAAAAAAAACAAAAAGATGGCAGAGCGAGAGAGAGAGAGAGAGCGAAGTAGCCGAGAGAGCCGCGTGCACCGAGAGATGGAGATAAATGGAAGAGAAAGAGAAACGCTCGAGAGCGAGAGTGCACGTACACGTGTAGGCTATGCGCGGAACGTGCGCCGAGAGGAGAGAGAGAGAGAGCCGAGAAAAAGAAGATTGAAAAATGCACTCGAGCCTTTTTGCGAGCGCTTATTTCGTGTACGACGATGCACCTATTTCGCCTTATTTACGCCTTATATTCGCGGCTTTTACTGCCCCCTTTAGTGCGTTTTCATTAAAATTGATCGATATACTTTCTTTGCGGACGATCGAAGTTGATTAGCTCGTGTAGAATTTTATTACGCGAGATAAGGATATTTATAATTAATTTCTGCGCGCGGTTCACATGATTTGCTTATTAGCTTCAAATACGTTGTACATGCAAATATGCAAAAAGCGCGGCTTGTTGCGCAATTCCTTTTGTAGCCATTAAATCGCATTCACGCTGCTAGCATTGTGCGGTGACGCAAGATGAACTCATTCTATCAAGATGATCAAGATTATACGGTAAATAAAAAGAAAATTGAATTGACTGCTCGGATCACTTGGATACGTAGGGGTTCGCAATAAACCGACGTAATTATTTGCATTTTATCAGTTTCGATGCGGGTACATATGCAAAAAACGCATTCCGAATTTTTTTTTTCAACATATAAATCCACGTAATGCCGCTTTCAATGTTTCCTCGATTCAATCGAGCTCGAACTCCGGCAACAGTTTTATGGCAGGTTATAAATTTATATACGCACGAATGCGTAAAAAAAAATAACAATTATAACTCAATCATAATATATTCTTTAACGACGCAAAAAAGTGCATTCACGCATACGTATAACCCGATATGCCTTTCAGCGGCGATTCAAAATTGAGAAAAAATGTATATTTTATTAGAGGAGAGGAATGAATTTATTCAAATCTATGTAGACTGCTTTTAATAATTCAGCGAAATCCGTAAAACTCTCGGGCTAACGCGCTTCCATAAACATGGCCTTTTTTTTTCGCCCCGCAGCGGCAGCCGCCGCCGCCGATATGGAAAGGAGTCGCGGAGCTTGGCGAAAAAGACGAATAAAACTCGGCCTATGCTCGCGGAGAAAGAGAGCGAGATAGAGAGAGAGAGAGAGAGACGTACGGCTGTCTTCTCCTCTTACAATATCTCTCTCTCCCGGCCCCGGGGATCGCGTATACTCGCGCGCTCTCTCGTGTCGCTCAAGTTTTACGCGCCGCGGATATTCGACGTTCGGCCGCGAGGCGAGAGCGGCCTGTGTGTATACGCCGGACAGAAAAAGAAGAGCTATTTAACGCTCTTCATCATCTTTCGTCGCCGGGACGACAGATATCCCCTTTCTTAATTCCTTCTCTCTCTCGGCCGATGCCTCCTCGTCGCTCTGCTCTTTTGTCGCTCGATTTTTCACTGGGCGGTTTTTGGCGGCGAGCTTTTTCGGATCGACGGCCGAGTTTTTCGGTGCTAAAGTTCTCGGGAATTAGCGTATCTTAATTAGCAGTCAAATTTATCGCTGTACTTTAAGGCTTTATCGGAGCAGATGCTTAATATCGTGCATCGATATTATTTAACGACTTTTAAATCGATCGTTTAAAAATATATTGAAAAAAAAACGCCAACAAGTATCGTGGAATCCTAAATACCTTTATTTACTTAAGAAAATTGTGAAAATGGTTAAAACAGTTTCCGCAAACTATATTTTTAAGGCAGCTAAAAAGCCGCGTGTAACTGGACGTCTCACTCGCTCACGTATTTTCGAACCGTAAGCTGCGTATCCAGTAATATATTCACTAGTTAATTAGACCGCTGACTCTGTAGAAAGAGAGAACATGTATATGCTCTCTGCTTGTTTACCGCAATCTCTAATGACCTAACGACTGATAAAATCCGAAGTAAACGAAAATGCAACAGTCATTTTGAGCAGTTGAAATATTTCAGGGACTTTAAATTCATAAAAATTTTTTACGCTTATTTGTCTCTCGTATTTTGATTTCGGATTTTGTAATAGTCAAAAAAGAGGGCGTCAATTTTAATTAAACGCTTTGCTTACACTTTGAAAGCGCATTGACGACAAACTTTCGCTTCGTATAAACCGCATAAATAAAGGCTTATAATAATTTTTCGAGGCTGCGGTCGAAAGCTGAATTTTTGTTATTTGCGTCGCCTCCCGCGACGGTCCAAAAAGAATAAACTTTGAAGGTCGCAGTCCGAATAAGTGATAAATTAAACGTCGCTGGATTTTCTTAAATTCCGCAATAAACAAAGCTTAAAACCTCGGCACTCGGAATGAAAAGTCAAGCTCGGGAATTAAAATGATATTCAGCTACTTAGCAAAGTCCCCAAATAAGCCCTGACGCATTTCGCAGCCGAAAAGCAGAAAGGGAAAAGTCGCGGCGGCCAACGAGGGGTGATTACAAAAGTCCGAGCGCGTTAATAAGCGGGCTGAAACACGGCGAAAAATCCCTAATTCAAAACTCTTCCGCGGAGAGGAGCAAAACAGAGAAGCAACCCGGTCCATCCGCACTCCGGTCAATTAAGACCTTTTAAACTCTCTCTCTCTCTCTCTCTCTCTCTCTCTCTGTCAAGCCGACATTTTTCCTCGTTGCCCGACAGGACATTTTGGCGGCGGCGCGGAAAAAGGGCTCGACGGGGCTATTTGTCGTATATACATATATATACGAGTACGGACTCGGACTAAAAAGGCCCGGAGAGACGGAAAATTCGCGCGGAGGCAGGAAGAGCAGTGCGGACCGGGAGCGAGTCAGTTGGGACGGAAAAAGTTGCACATAATTACAGTGTCGGCTTTTTTCCGCCCGAGAATCACGCCGGGGGAATAGTGATTTTTCCGGGAATTTAATTGTTCTCCGCTGTACTTGAATTCCGGGCTGCAATCAGCAATGAAAGTTCTTTGTTACGCCGAGGGTTTCCCGGTTCCCTGTTTTTTTTTTGCCCCGGGAGTTCATTGCGATAAGAGAGAACGAAACTATTTATTCAACTAGCTTTGGTGTGTACCGACCGGTAATTCACTCTTTGTATTTTTTTTTCAAAAAAAAAGTGTCTCTATTTTTAAACATCTTCCAAAAGTTGGCGGGATTAAATGTAAACTGAAAAGTTCTTAAAATTAGAGATCAAAAACGTTTTATTATACTATTTATCTTCAGCACGTTTAATCAATTTACATAAAATCGAATTAGAAATCGGCGAAAAGCTAATCTTCAAGCGCGAGCCTCTCCCAATAAAAAACCGACGGATTTAGATCAACGGCTCAATATTAATTTGCTCTATAAGGCGAGTCGCTCTCCGCATACCCACGTCAACGTTTACGAATCCAGTTTGGCGTCTTGATGGCTCCTTTCCCCGACTGGTCTGCTTTTTGACACGATGATTCCGGGGTTGGGCTTCTGTTGTGACAAGTTTGTCAATAAGCCGTCAAAATTTTTAATCCCGCGTATTATGTACTGCTGCCAAATTGTAGGAATCAAGCGTGCTGATGGCAGAGACAAACCGGTAATGCTTAATAAATTCATCATTACGGTTATTTGCATCTGCCCTTCTCAAAACGCAAAACCTATTAATATACAGCCAAACAGTTCTCAAGAGCGTACATAATAATCGTAAATTATCGGCTCCGCCGAAAAGAAAAGTCCCCGCGCGATTTCCCCCGCGTCGGACGTGTCTTCCGCCGATTTCCGATCGAAAAGCCGAAACAGGTTTTCAGCGCCTGGCTCTTCTCCGCGCGCAACAAACTGCGACAACAATATATACCCACAAGCGAGCACAAGACAGCCAGACTTAGCTCTCGGTCGTCGGAGTGGGGGGGAGGCGAGGGTGAGCTTGCGCTCTCTGCGAGGGGCGGGGAGGGACGCGCGCGCTGCACACCTATGTACAACACGCAGCTCTCTCGGATGCGCCGCTCTCTCTCTCTCTCCCGCCACCGCCGCCGCCGCCGCCGCCGAGACGAGACCGCGCTCGGCGAGCGGCTCAGTCAGCGGCGAGCCGCCAGCGCAGAGAGAGCGCTCCCCTACGACCCTTCCTTCTCGCGCGACCATACTCACCAGCCGCCGATATCCTCGAGCTCTCAGCCTCAGCGCGCGCTCCCTCCGTGTGATGTGAACCGCGGCCTCGCGCGGCAGTGCTGTGTTGTTACACCGGCTCAAATTGACACCCCGACGACCCCGCTAACACCGCGCGCCCGACGATGCTGCTGCTCCTGCTCCTCCTGGCGCAGCTCAGCCCGCCAACCGCGGCCGGTGGTACCGCCGGCGAGCTCTACGCCAAGATGATGAGCAGCCAGCCCAAGGCCCCCCTCGACCCCTGCTACGACGAGGACCGGCCCCGGCGCTGCATCCCCGACTTCGTAAACGCCGCCTACGAGCGCGGCGTCGTCGCCTCCTCCACCTGCGGCCTCAGCGGACCGACCCGCTACTGCGACGCCGAGCCGGCCGGCCAGTGCCACGTGTGCGACGACAGCGTGCCCCGCCGACGATTCCCGCCGGCCTACCTCACCGACCTCAACAACCCCAACAACGTCACCTGCTGGCGCAGCGAGCCCCTCGTCTCGCCCCAGAGCCTCTCCGCTCCGCCCGACAACGTCACCCTCACCGTATCCCTCGGCAAGAAGTACGAGCTCACCTACGTCAGCCTCCAGTTCTGCCCCAAGGCCGCCAAGCCGGACTCGATCGCCATCTACAAGTCCATGGACTACGGCAAGACCTGGCAGCCCTTCCAGTTCTACTCCTCCTTCTGCCGCAAGGTCTACGGTCGCCCCAACCGCGCCACCATCACCAAGGACAAGGAGCAGGAGGCCCGCTGCACCGACAGCCACCGCTACACCGGCGGCGACGGCCTCGGGCCCGTCGGTCGCATCGCCTTCAGCACCCTCGAGGGCCGTCCCTCCGCCGCCGACTTCGACAACTCGCCCGTCCTCCAGGACTGGGTCACCGCCACCGACATCCGCGTCATCTTCAACCGGCTGCACATGCCGAGCCAGTCAGGAGGTGGTAGCGACGACGGCCCCCAGGAGGAGGTCCTCAGCCTCGAGGAGATCGCCAAGCGGGAGAAGGACGAGGCCAAGCTCAAGGGACAGAAGGGCAACAGCCTCTACGCCGATCCGTTCGCCACGGCGGTGCCCTCGGTGCACCAGGTCCTCGCCCCCCAGGAGCTCCAGAGCAACGACGCCTTCGAGCTCCAGGAGGAGATGAGCTTCGTCTCGGTGCCATCGACCACCTCGGCCAGCAGCGTCGGCAGCATAAGCCTCGCTCACCACTACGCCGTCTCGGACTTTGCGGTGGGCGGCAGGTGCAAGTGCAACGGCCACGCGGCCAAGTGCAGCCAGGGCAAGGACGGACAGCTCGCCTGCGAGTGCAAGCACAACACCGCCGGCAGGGACTGCGAGAAGTGCAAGCCGTTCTACTTCGATCGGCCCTGGGCAAGGGCCACCGCCAGGGACGCCAACGAGTGCAAAGGTCAGTGTTTTTTGCGTTTGTCCGTCTTTTTTTGTCGACCGATTTCGTTCAAGAGCGAAACGATTTTCCGCCGATTTCCAATCCCAGCCCCCCCTCGAGCTCTCGGAAATAATCTCATTTCCCTAAAGAGCCTGCCGGCGGATCGATCTTCCTTTTTCAATTTTGCAAATCGACCGATTTCCCGCAGGACAATGGAGCGCGAAGAAAAACACGCAGCCCCGACTCTCCCCCTTACATCCCGAGCTCCCGTACACTCCAAGCGCGAGGGCAGGCAGCCAGTCAGGCAGCGAAATAATCAAAAGGCCCGAGGGGGCGCGAAACCGCCCTCTAAAATCATTTCGAATCGATAACCGGCAAGACCGCAGCCTCCCTCTCTCCTTTTTTTTTATTTTATTTCCCGCCGCGCGTCTTTGCCGCCGTCACCCCGCGGGGTGAAGGCAGATTTCGGGCGGGGGAGTGAGTCGCGGAGGCTCTCGATGGGGGCTGGATTTTTAATTAGTGGCTGGCGCGAGTTTCAAAGTTCGATACGGGTCGCGTCGCTCGGCGGAGACGCCGGCGAATGGCTTGTCGAGACACTTTACAGCGCGATTCGTTATACCGTTTTTCCGGGGTGTGAAATTTTAACCTCTATCGCGCTTTTTCGATTGATTCATCGCGGCGAAATGATAAGTTCGCTCATTAACTAAGTTATTTATTTCCGAATCGAGAAATCGCTGCTCGCACCGCGCCGCCTGGAAACGAGCGGCACGAAGGGCCGATATTTCCTCGGCGCGCCGCGGGGCTTCCAAAGTAGCAATCATCGCGCAGTTTGCCTGCGCAATTCAGGCGAAATTCCTAGCGATTTTCATCGGAGCCCCCATTCGTACACGCGACGTAAAGAAGTAACCGTCGCCCTCCGCTCCCAAAAGCAGGAAATCACTCCCGCCCCGTAAATTAATCGAGCAAAAATACACCCGCGGCGAGAACTCGCGCTCGAGAGACGGACGAGGCGCGGGCACGCAAAAAAAAGGCCCCCCCCCGATTAATCCGTCGAACGTCGGGCGGCGAAAAAAAGGATACGCGGCACTCCGCGGCGGGGACCATCAATTCGACGCGTTAAAACGGGGCTCCTCGGTTAGCGTAATGAGTTATACGCGGCGCGCCTCGAGTGCGAAAGACCGGGACGACGGCGACACGCAGAGAGAGAGAGAGTCTCGGGGCCTTCTCCTTTCGCACCTCCGCTCCGCCGCCTCCTCCTCCGTCGTCGGGTCGCGCGCTTGTTGCTCTTCGCGCGCGATTATTAGTCACTCGCGCACTTTGTCCCGGCTTGTATCGGTTCGCGTCTTTTGCGGCTGATTTTTGGAATTCGAGCAATGCGCCGAACGCGCGTTTTAAATTCTGGGGTTAAAACGCGGAAGGCGCGCGAGGAAAATGAGAGAGGTCACGTGAAATGTTCAATTTCGCTTCGACGTTTGCGTTTTATTAAATTTGCAGGCTTAATTTTCTAACCGAAAGAACTCGGCGGCGGCGGGAATTCAGCGCCGCGCGCGAAGCAAAATGAAATTCCGCTATTTCAGCTTAAAAATGAGGTATAACGTAAATTACATTTCCTCTGCCCGTCGGAATATAACTTTTTTGGGCAAACGCGGCGAGGCTCTTCTTTATGTACATATATTATTCGCGCGACCTTTATTAACGGAATAGTTTACCCGAAAAAAGGGCAATTAAAATTTTTCGTTTCGCACAATAATCAAAAAATGTGTTAAATTTTTTAAAAATCGATTGAATTTCAGTCCGATAGCTGCTTTCGAAAAACCAACTTTCTACCCAGCCTCCTCTTCCTCCTTTTTTTTTGCGTTACCCGTCTCTCTCCCTCTTCCTTTTTCAGATCCCCCCCCCTTCTCTCTCTCTCTCTTTCATGCGCGCGCAAAACGCGCCGAGCAACGAGTTACATATGCATAAAAGAGCCAAGGGCATAAATCGCGTTTATACACGACGAAAATTGTTACAAGAGACATTAGGCTGAATTGAAGCGTGATGCAACGCAACGCTTCGGTATAAACTTTGTATTTAAAAGTATATATACCTATATATACGAGCGAGAGGAGGGTAATGTTATTATTGCCGTCCGCTGATATGTTGGCACGTCGTTTTATGAATTCATAAAATCCGAGCGCGTTAATTAATTATTTAAATTCTCGTTTTCTGCTCCGTACCAATAATCATAATCCGTGGCGAAGGATAAAAAAGGATTCGCTTTTTTGCGCGCGATACACACCGCGCACAATGTAACACACGCTTCAAAACGATCTTTTTGATTAATCGCGCGACGCAACCTTGGGATATTTTTCATCTCCGCAGGCGAGATCTATAAATAATATAAGAGTCGATAATACTCGCACAATAAAGTTGTATATGCGGCAATTAGCGCCGATCCATGAATAGACTCTAATGGGGCCCGGTCGAAAGAAATTTCCCAATAGAATCATCTCACCCTTAATTGACAAGTAATTCCCTCTAAAAATAAGATTCCGTCACCGCCTTCTTTTTTTTTTCGAGGCTCTCGTCGCGGGATAAAAGAAACTCTCGGGAATGTATTATACATCCTCGCGTCACTAAATCACGGCCCCGAGGCTCGTTTAAATTCGCCTCCGTCGCGCACCTTAACGTCATCCTCTAATCCATTAATAAGCATTTAATATCCATCAATTCCGATAGACACGTTTAAAATGCAAATGCACAGCCGCGCGTCGTGACCGACGCCTAATCCGAGAAAGTCCCGCGGGAGAGGAGAGCAGCCGACGCTCCGGTTGGCCGAAATATTTTCACGATCGGTGTTATATTGGTCTCTTTATCCGCGGGAGCGCATAAATCCTAATTGCGCCCGATTATGCAATTGAAGAAGCGAGGCTGCCGCGCGGCGGCGTCGATGCGGGCGGGGAAGAAGCCGCATTCTTGTCGGTGCAAGCCAGGGAGCTGTTTAGATAATGGAGGAACGGAGGCGGTGCGCTTCGAGCGGCGTTGCGGTTAAAAAGAACTTGTTTCTTTTTATTGCTGGGATATATGGCGGCTGTTGGCCTGATTTTGGGACCCGTGACATTCGAGAGACTTTCCTATGTAGTGTAATATTGCGATTGATAAAATAACTCTCATTGACTTTGCAGAAGAGCGACGCGAAAGGTATTTCAGTAGCGTATAATGTTGATAACGGAAAAAAGAATGCCGATAGAAGTGTTTAACGAAGATAAAGTTTTCTCGATCGTTGTCGAGACGCAAATCTGCGCGGAGTAACATTTGAGACTCGAGTTATCTAATGAAGCTGTTTAAGAACATCGCGCAAAACAAAGAACATTCCTTCGGCTGCACTCGAACAAATCCGCGAGTCAACAAAATCATACAAGAAACATTCTTTTATAAAATATTTAACAGAAAAAGTCATCGTTAAATACACAAACAGAACGCTCGTACTCGTACATTTAACCGCGCAATAAAGAGCATCATTGCTGAAAAGCCACAATTTGCCCTTTTGAAATTCCTATAATTGCGCATTAATCTCCTCAACGTCCGGGACGCGCGGCATTTATACGTTATACCTCTCTCGCCGAGCCGCGTACATACGTATGCGCGCGCCGCTTAAAATTCCTCGTACTCGTCGAAAATCAGCCGGCGAACTTTATTAATACTCGCCGAAAAGAGAGAGAAGAGCACGCGGACAAGGCCGGAGAGCGAATCCGCGGCGCGGCAAACCCAATTTCCTCCGCGCGCCGCGCAAAACAAACGCTAACGAGCCGAAAGAGAGCAGCGCGGCCCCGGCGAAACTCGCAGGGTTAACGCGTCTGAGTCCTCGCCCGGTGTCTTCTTTTTTTTTCCTCCCCCTTTCGCGAGATTTTAGTCGGAACGTATAGCGGCTGGGGAAAGTGATTTTTCGGGATTGCGTAAAATGTGCACAACGCCGCGTATATTGGACATTCAAAGATTTTCAGTTCCCGTTTACTTTTAATTAATGAGAGATAACAAAATGCGTACATCTTGCTTCTGATGTTTGTACACGCGCGTATCGTCAATTCATATCTGTTCCATCTCGCGATGCATTTTGCACCCGACCCCCATCGCGGGAGAGAGGCAGACTTTTGAATATAATATGCGGACGTTATACTGGGTTAAAGAGATTAAAAAAGCAATTCTTCCATTTGGCTCGAACATTTTCGTTCGGGAGGAGCGTGTATAGGAAACGAGGGAACACGGCTAGTTAATCCGAGAAATATGTTGCCGGAGAATTCTCCGGCCAGGCTGCGATTGTTTTAAAATATGAAAATACCCTCCTATTATACCCCGGCATTGTATACATCGCGGTCCGAACGCATTTCAAGCCCGCCTTTTAATCTCGCCGGAAAAATGCTTAAAATTTACCAAATGAATTTATATACGTATTCCCCGCGCGCTTTATTTAAAAAAAACTGCACCGCGCTCGTTATCGAAAAAGCCGCGCGCAATAAAAGTATATATATCCAGAAACCAAACGAGAAGCCCTTTGCGCGAAAAGCGTTGCGCTCTCGAGAGCATTCCGGCAGTCCGCGCGCTCGCAAGTATATTAATATATCGGGAAACTCGTCGTAATTCGCGAGCACTCGCGCGTAATGCGATAAAATGCGACATCAATCTCGCATCGATCAGAGCGCTTCTCCCCCCTCCCCTCTGGTGTAATTTTCGCGGACAAAAGGGGGGAGGGACCCTCGTTTGCATAATCAACAGAGGTCTCGTTCGCGTCGCGCGGCCCGCCCGAGAAAGCGAGAGTACGACGAGGGAGGGGGGATGAGCGGGTCCCGTGTATTGAGCGACGGGATCGGATTCATTACTGGTGAGTGGCGGTATCATCGAGTTATTAGCGTCTTTATTTTAGTTTCGAGGGGGACTCGAATGATACTCGAGCGGATGCTTTTTTTTTTTTTGTCTTTTTTGAAAACTTTATTGCAGTGTCGTCATCGGGGCTGCGATTCAACGTTTACTGACCTTTGAAAAGGAATGAAAGAGGAATAAATGATTCTAGTCAAATTGATTTTAAACGAGACGAAACAATTTTGCTTATGCTTTTTAAACATATCTTTTATTCTTTTTTAAAGATCAGTAAAAATTATAAGTGTTGTTCCTTAGACTAAAATTACGTTGAACGTTTTATTGGTTTAATCTCAGTCCAAATTTCTTAATCTCATCCAAAAGTATCGAAAGCTAAGCAATAAGTTTTCAAAAAAGTTCCACTCTTCGCGCCGAAACGAATTTCAGCATCTTCACTCTCCAAGCGAATAAAGCGAGCCGGGCTCAAAAATTTCCGCGCTCCTCGACCCAATAATCAACTCTGTCCGACTCCATAAAAGCAAATGAGCCGTTTACCTTACAAACTACAGTCCGATCTACAGCGGGCATTGTCGAAGAGATAGAGAGACAGAGCAACGCCGCGCGTCTGCAAAAGGCCGCAGCGGCGGGGCCTGTAATCAGCAGCTAATTGATATTCGATGTCACCGACACCTGCTGCACCGCTGTCCGTCGTCCGCCCGCCCAGGGAGGGGGGGGGAGGGGGCTTTGATCTTTTCGACACGCTGTTGCATTCTAATGCGATATCGAACGCCGCCAGGGCTGATACAACGAAACTCACCGGCGAACTTTTCCCATTAATGCGCGAGGCGCGCGCGCCGGCTTTTTCCCTGCTCGGGGCTGCGAACTTATTGATGATTATTTTCGCCCCCCGTTGAATAAATTTCGACGGTGTTAATCAATTTAAAGTTCGAGGACGTGCTTTCGGCGTATCGCGCATTTGGATTTTTTTAACTGATTGGCTCTGCGCGTTTCTGAAAAATGTCGATTTTAATTCTTCGGACGGACACCGAGTTTCGAGCGAGTCGCGCGGCAAAAAAAACAAAGAAAAAAAAGAATGACCGCGTGACAGTAATCTCCCGCGATTAATCTCGCGAAACGTTGTACTTTTTTGCCTCTTAATTAATTTTGCATAGGAAATTGAGGCTTTTAATGCATTTGCGCGCACAAAAACCCGTTTGACGTACGTGCGAGCACACGCGAGATACAGAGTAAGTGCACACAGATTTTTACATCGAAAATTTTAATCGCCGTTCCCGATGTCGCTCCGTCCGATGCATGAAATATTAATGAATTCGCGCTTGATGCCTCTCGATGATTAATTTCGCTCGACGCTCCTCCCAGGTTTTTCGCCTTGTCGTCAATTGCTTTATTTTATATTGCTTGGACCATATACCCATCGGTCTGTCGGTGCGCGAAATTTCGTCGATGAGTTTCGAACGCTGCCCCCATCCGCGCATCGGTTTTATTAAGATTAGCGTTTGTTTGAGGAACGCAGGCGCGAATAACTGGGCGCAGTTGCGCACGCCGAGTAAACGCATTATCATTCAAAATTATGAACTGAGCGACGCGCTCGTTTAATTAAGCCTCGCCTTATCATTTAATTAAATGATGCGTACATTCGTTCCGTCAAAATTGCGCGGGAGCGTCAGATTTTGCGAGGCGCAAGTCCGTCTTATTTGCCAAATATATTAAATTATATTTTAAGACATCATTACGCAACGTTCAAAAAAGCTACGAAAATTGCAAGTAAATTTTAACGACAGGTCTCTCTTTAATTTCGTAATTAAAATTTTACTTTTCGCGATTGTCCGTCCTCGTCTTAGCCCTCGTCTCCAGACGCCTCTCTCACTTACGCCCGAGTAACTTCGCCACGCGTGAATTAATCTTGAAACGCCGTCGTAAACGCGTTCAATTTTTTAAAGTCCTCGCGTATTTTCCGCCGAGCGGCCGATTTACATTGAAAAATCTTCCGAAAAATTCACCGAAACGCTGCAAGCAAAATTTGCTTAAAACGTTCGATAAGCACAGTGTCGCTTTACCAGCGATTTTTCTCCCCGCCCGTTGAGCGGCATAATACACTTTCCCCGGTATACAGTAAAGCAATTTCAAGGCAACGCGGCGACAATTTTCCCGGCCAAGCTGGCAATACGAGGACAGAGTGCATTTTAGCGGGGTATAGAGTGACAGAGAGACTCGAGAGCGTTCAGCAAAACTACCCTCGCGCAATTACTTAGAATAACACACAGGAAGTAAAAGTTGCGAGGAGCTTGCGGGGGCGCGCGAGTGGCCCGTCGTCGCGCTCAAAACAAACGGAATAACAAAGCGCGCCGGTGGAGGAGCCGCGTAATTATATCCCATTACAACAATAGCCCAAGACACTCGTTAAGCCCGACGTCTTCCCCCTCCCCTAAAAACCCTCTCGATTACGTTCTCACTTTTAGAAATTTCCCCGCTCTCTCTATCTCTCTCGCTCGCCGCTCCGCTCCCGCGGTCCTCCAGACTCTTTCTTCCTCTCTCGAGTGTGCACGCAGGTCTTTTGGCGTTCGCCAGGCGCAGAAACGAAAACCACCGCGCGAGCGCGCGCCTCGAGAGCGAAGCTCTTTGCATTCGCGCCCGCGCGCAGGGTTGTTCCTTCTCCAATTAAGCGGTCGCTATGGTGATGCCTCTCTCTCTCGCTCTTTTTCTGGGTTTCGATCGGGTCGCGCGCGGCGACGACGCCGAGGGGGGATTTATTTTTTTTGAAATTCGCGCAAGCTCGCTCGCGCGCCTCGCTGAGCCTCGCCGCTGGATCCTGGCCTCTCTCTCGTACGTAGATTGATTTTTTTTACGCTCGCAAGCTCCGCCGCTTCGATCGGAGGCGCGGCGGCGGTACTCGATGCGAAGTTACTTCCGCCTCGGTGGAGCTTCGATGTTTGCCTGCTTCTTGCCGCTTAACGGCCGTTATGGCTTTTTTCCTCCCGAGACCGACGAGGAGACCGAGAGACTTTTAAAAGTCTTCATTTATTTCGTGCGTCGTTTCGCTCTAGATATTTTGCTCGATCGGGCAGGATATATTTTTGGGACGAATCTATTCATTCATTGAAAAGTATACGCGACGGTTTAAAAAAAGAGCCTCCAAGCGAAAATGTAATTTTGGACAGCGTCGAGCTCAAGTGGCGCGCATTTTATAGTATGTCTCCTCTAAATTTATACGGAATGACGTTAGCTGTCCAAAATTACATTCTAGCCCGCGACCTCTCCGTCGGAGACGTTCTAGAAATTAACAGAAGGAAAATCAGATTAGCGGGTACGCAATTAGTAAACAATCCCACCCCAAAACGGCCGGCTAACGACTTGATTCTTCCCGAGTCGCTCGCTCACCAAATTTCTGGCGTATCAGCGCGGCTTAATTGACCCCGAAGACGATATACGTATATATATACACTCGTCGCTCCCTTCCGGCGCCGACTGCCGCGCAGGAAGCCTTCCCAGCCACTCTCGGGGCGATAACGCGCGCCGGGGAGAGAACGAGATGAACGATATCGCGCGCCGCGACGAGCGCTTGTATATACCCTCCTAATCCCCGACGCTCGGCGCGCGGCCGTGAAATCCACGCGCCGGAAAAGAGAGCGTCTCGCGGCGCGCGGAGCCATGAATGAAATTATGCTTTAATTTCGCGGCCATTTCCCTCCTCTCGCGAAACGACGGCGAGGCGGGGGGGAATTTACATTTTAAATTGGATGTATATACTTACGGCGGAAAAAACGCGCGTCGGGGATAAATTTCCTCGTCGATTCGATTATATAGATATGTACGCGAGCGACTCTATGCAAATCGAGAGAGAGCCGCTTTTTTTATATATATTATGCCCGATGTTGCTGCGGGCGGCTTTTTCGTTTATACACGCCTCGATGACGGCGGCCCTCCCTTCCTTCGGGCCGCGTGCCCGGATTTTTAATCAATTTCGCCGATGACTCGGGTATTTCTCGATTGGGAAGCGATCTCGTATTATTGTATAACTCTATTTTTTATACATCGCTCCCCCGGCATTCGTTAAAAATGCGGAAGCGTTCGGGAAATTCGCGCGCGAGTATTATAAAATTCTCCGCGTTCGCAACAGAATTACGTACAGAATTACGAAACGAAACGAGACCGTCGCGTCTCTCCCGGCACTTGCTCCCGAAAGTGCGCACTCGTACATGAAAAAAAACCGAGCTCGAACGAGAGAGAAAAAAAAAGAGAGGAGAGAGAGAGGAACGAGAATTGCGCGCAGCACTCGAGGCCCGGCACTCGTTTTGAGCAGGCGCGCGTTACAACTGTTCTTCACTTTATATTTCGCTCGTTCCCTCTCTGTGTATCTTCCGGAATTTTTCTCCCCCCGTGCTTTTCATTCGTTTATCCCTCTTTGTGCGGGCGGGATCTCTCCTCTTCTCCCCTCGCCGTTTTTATTACGGCAGTTTGTGCGAATGCATTTAAGTCGATTGAAAAATTGAGGCGACCAGATAATGGCTTTGGTATGCCCCAACTGAATGCGATACCTGTGAATGTAGCGAGGTTTTGATGCAGTAATTAAACGTAATTTTCATTAATTACCGTTCTCCTCCTTGTATAATTTTTAAAAGAAATTTAATAAAGTTTAAAACGCGCTTTTCCAGCGCTGTGCTTCGTACCTCGGCTGAAACCTCGCGCAAAGTTCGACTCTTCCCCGCGGCGCAGCTATTCCGTCAATTAAAATACTTGAAACAACGGCTCGTCCGTCAAGAGCATCGAGGTTCGCTCATCGGAGGCTCTCGAATAAATCAAAACGAACTCCCTCTCTCTCTCTCTCGGCCGCGGCGTCTGAGTTTCGGGACGACTTGGACGCCCGCGCGGGGGCCTGTCGTGGAAACAGCAAAGTTCCGCGGCCGCAGATAGTGGCAAAAGTCCCGCGGGAAACTACTACTTGCGGCCGCGCTCCGTTCTATATACTTGGAAACCGCGAGAGAGAGAGAGAGAGAGAGAGGAGAGCTCGCCTCTTCTCCTCCTCCTCCTCCTCCTCCTTTTCGACGAGCTCTCCGCCGTTTCGTTCCTCGATCGCCGACGTCTGTGGCCGACGGCTGCGGCCGACGTCTATCCTCCTACGCCGGGGAACGTTGAGAAGAATTGGCTGAGAAAAATAACTCCCCCCGCCGCCGCCGCCGCAGGATTAGCGTAAAAATCGCGGGTGAAATATGGAGGTGTTATTTTTGCGGCGAGCTCGGCGACTGTGTACAGAGATTTCGCAATGCGCGCGGGATGGATTTTTGGGTGACTTGAGGGTGCGCTTTTCTTTGTTAATTTTGTTTCCTGTGTTAATGAAGTAACGAAATTAAATTTATTTTAAAAATGTTGAAAAATTGACGTTAATATGTTAAAGCTAATTTATAAGAAAATTACCTTCTTTTAAAAGTAAAAAAAGGGTATAATGCATTCTCGTAATATGATTTAAAAATATAATATCATTTGATTGATTTGTCTCCAGTTAAGATTTTACATTTTGAGTGATTGATATTTATATCTATATAGAAATTTCAAATGTCAATCTGGTTACTTCTTCCGGTCATGACTTTTTAATTAAATATTTAAAGTAAATTATGCAAAAATATATTGATTTAACTTTTCAATTTCTAAAATTCATCGGCCAAAACCCAACGTCCTCCCAAGTGGCTCGCGCCTCGAAGCAAAAAGTCGTCCCTCTCCCGACGACACTACCCACTAGACATACTTTCGCCTCGGCAGGCCATAATTCCAGTATACAGCCAGGCGATTGGATTCGTCGTCGGCGGGATCGTTCTCTCTTTGCTTCAAGCGTCTAGCCTCGGTCTGGCTCGGGCTCCGTTTAAAATCCGCTTTATCGGCGCGATCGGCGCGCGGCGGCACAAGTCGCGCGTCGGGGCTAATGAGCCTCGAGTGTGTTTTCGTCCCCGGGGGAAAAACACGGTTAATTCGAGCGGCGCTCGGAATCGAGCTCGAGAAGTGCGAAGACGTCGAGAGAGGCGCGAACGGGGGGCATTTTTCCGATGGGGGAGAGCCGAGACGAGAGCAACGGAGGAAAAATATTTTTCCTCCGGCGCACAGTTTTTCTTCCCGAGTTGCCGAGGATAAAGTCCGGGGTTTTATGGGCTGCTCTTCGTCTTGATTAGTCGGGGGCTGATTCATTGCTAATTATAGTTTTGAAGCTCGGCGGCGCAATGATTTTCGGAGTGATGGATCGGCTGAGTTACGGCGCTGTTTGTAGTTACAAGTCGGCGGGGAATATTTCCGAGCTGCCAAATCAAATTTTCCCGTGCCAATATCTGCCTCGGACCGTTACGAGAGCTTTCAGCGAGTGCACGTCGAGCGATTGCTCTTTACGCGACGTCTTTCGAGCGATGCGACTATAAATAATTGCGCGTTTTGCAGTTTAATGGGATATAATCCGAAGTTTTTGCAGGAGTTTATTCGCCGTCGAGTTGCAATTTATTTTCTAAGGCGTAATAATTAAAACAGCGCGTTATACCCGGCGAAAATATTTCTAGTTTGAAACTTCACTGGCTCAAAGGTATTAAAAGCTGCAGCGGGGATATAACTCGGCCGGGGTGCAGTCGGTAATTAAAAAACTTATAAAACTAATCTGCAAGAAAGTCCGAGAGAGAGAGAAAGAGAGCCGGCAACTTGAAAATAAATCAAGAAACAATTGAAGCCCGAAGTTCAGCGGGGCGCGAAACGGGGGTTTGAATTTTGAGAGGTCATTCGTTCTCCTCAACGGGGAGAAAACGTCGAGCTTGACTAACGGATATATCTCGCAGCTCTTGGAAATTCAGAGGGACTGCTCGAGCTGCGAGTGGCCGTAAATTCAGTTTTCGCGCAAACGCCGTTACTCCGAACGTGCGAGAGAGAGCATTATTGCCCGTCCACGGCCGATAGCCAATTCCGCGAGCGTCTTTGCTCCCTCTCATTCTCTCTGGCGCAATAATGATCGGCTTTATTTTCCGAATTCCAGCCACGCAGAAAACGGCAGCGCGCAGCGCGTCGCTGACTCTCGGTCGCGTCGCGCCGTAAACTTGGCCGCGCGGCGATTCGAGAGGGGAAAAAAAAGCGAGAGGCATTAGCGATTCAGCGCGCGAGATAGTAGCTGTGTATATACGCGGACACCTCCGCCGAGCGCGTTAAATCAGGCCGAAGGCCGTCGCGAGATAAAGAGGAGAGAGAGGCGCTGAGATAGAGGAGGAGGGCCGAAGGGAGCTTCCCCCGGAGAAAAAGAATGCGGAGCGAGGAGGAGGAAGAGGAGAAAAAAAAAGAGGAGAGTCGGACGCGGTTGTTTAGCGCGAGGAAAGGAGAGCGGCCGCCGCGTGGCTCTCTCTGTTCTCCTCGTGTCGAGCAGCTTCGGTTACACTTGTAAAGGCCCGTGTCCCTCGCTGTGTTTATTGCGGCCTGACTTTTTATGCTCCCCCGCCCGGGCGATCGAGAGAGCACGCGCCTTTTTGCGGGATTGCTGGGGAGGACAATCGATTTCCGCTCTCGGAGCGCAAGATGCAAATTGGGACTCTGGCTCTTTGCCGTTTCCGATGAACTTCGGTTCGCTTCTAAGGAATTCGCCGAGCTAATTGATATGCTCTCGTAAAGGCTTCGATTGTAAATTAAAATTAGCCCGAAAACCCACTTAAAAGTTGACTAAAAACCGAGCCGCAATCAAGTAAGGAATCTCGCCCAAAATCGGCGCTCGAGCAACGAAAAAAAAAAGTCGCGGACGCGCAATATTGTTCACTTAGTCCGCTCATTAGCGTTATCGGCTGTCGGAGCTCCGAGAGGCAGCCTGCGAAAAAAAAAGCGACGGCGGTCGGCTCCGATAAATTAGCTGAAAAGTCGGAGAGCGCGCGAGGAGACGAGAGACGAGAGAGCGTCCGCGCTCGCCGGTTAAGGCTCTCCGCGAGTGTACAGCCGATCGACAGCCAGCGGCGAGACACACCGAGAGAGAGAGAGAGAGAGAGAGAGAGAGAGCAGCGGCTACCTTACACGGGGAGCAGCCGGCCAGCGCTGCTCGACTTCTCTCCCCCTGCCGTGTCGCTTTTTCGAGCGAGAGCTGCCGCGCCGATATCGGTGTCGGGCATCTTCCCTTTCTCGACGCGGCTGCTGCTGCTGCTCTGCTGCCGGCTTGAGTTTTGTGCGAAATTCTCGGGCGGGAATTTATGGGGAGAGAGGATTTGAGTTTGCTTCTTGCGTGGGAGAGAAACCTGCGGATTTCCTGCGATTTGCTTGCGGGGAGTCGTTGTTACGGGGATATAGAGATGGCAAAGTTTTTTAGGCATAGAATTTCGTCTATTGGATGCAGGGTTAAAACAATGCAAAAGACCAATTGATACGTCATTAAAGGGAACTATACCTTTAATTCCAACTACAATATATTTCTACGTTATTCTGACTGAAAAAAATATAAATTAATTAATTAGTTCAATTTTTCCAACTTCTTCTATTTTATTGAATTCCAAAACAACCGCATTCTTTACAGATGATTCAAAGGGGATCCCTTTAAATACCCCCTCAAGAGCTCCTCGCAGCCCGCAAAAACCTCGACTAACGAAATTACCGAGGAACCAAGCCGACCCGCTCCTCGGAAACGATCGTCCGCTCGTACCCAGCTGGTAATTGAAATATTCCCAGCCTCCCGCTTATAGCGAGAGCTCGCAGTCTCTCTCTATCTCCGCCAAATAAAAGAACTGGTCGTCGTCGGTGGCGGCTCTCGGAAAAAGTTCCTCTCTCGCGGAGAGAGATCGCGCGCACCTGCGGGGGGATCCGCGTCCGCGAAAGGCAGAGGAGCGCGTCCGACGAGTCGCACCTTCTTCTCCGCGGTGGCTTTGGGCGCTCTTTTCTCTCTCTCTCTCTCTCGCCTGGTAGGCTTTCTAGCTGTTGGCCGACGCGCGGACTCGCGGCTTTTTCTGCGGGCTTGGAAAGTAGTCTCTGGCCGACGTCGCTGGGAGTTGTTGCTTTACGTGCTTTCGATATAACGAGGCGGAGGAAAACTACTTTTTCGCGGAAGCGCGGAGAGACTATTTTTGAACTTTGACCCTTCCTTTCAGTGACTTTAGCTCGAAGATATTAATAAAGTATTAAACAACGAATTTCCTGGAGTATATATTAGCGTCCGAAAAACCCGCGAAAGCAAGCGGGAATTATTCGCGCCGTGGATCGTGGACCGTTAAAACGTTCCTCCTCTCTCTCGGAACGCGTCTTTTTCGGGTGTGCTCGAGAGTCGGGAGACGCTGGCAAAGGCTCCGCGGAGATATTAGCGTCTGGGCAGCGAGCGACAGGCGCGCGCGTCTCGCGTGCCTCTTCTCGCGCAGACCGCGTGGCAACTTCTGTCTCCGAGCGGTGAATTTATTTATAAAGTAGGTGTGCGCGCAGAAGCTCCCGCGAGAGAGACTCGGGCGCGCGGAGAGCGAGCTTCGCTCTGATGGCTGTCGCAGGGCCCCCGCCGATCCTAGAAGCGCGGCTTTATCTGCCCACTCGATTTATCTCCCTTCCTTTTGCGGCCTTAGCGGGGACGCGGCTCTGGTAAATAGCTTCGTCGCTCTTTTTTAGGGGGGTTTTTCGATTGGACAGCTTTTTTTTTCAGAAATTGGAGCTACGACGTTGTAATGGCTTGTTGCGTGGATTTCTTTGTCTCGAAGCGCTGACAATAATTGTGCTATTTTTGAGAGCAGTCGTGGTAGGTAGATGGAACGTTAATAATAGAGGAGACAAGCTCGTGCTTGAATGCAATCGATTATTAAAGAAGCTTCCGTTAGTCGAAGGGAGCGAGCCAACGACCTATTTCCAATAATGCTGCGTCTGCTCGTCAACTTATCCTTATTTTAGTCGGAGATAATAACTTTTTTTTTTATCTCTCGCTCTCGATAATTAAAAAGGCCGTTAATGCACGTGAATTATTATTAAAAAAAAAGAAATTCGAGCCAGTAAGTTTATCTCGAAAACGTGTCGGTATAATTTCCGAGTATGGGATCTTATCGTGATTGCTGGCTGCATTTTAATTGGATTGTTCTTCGTCATTTTAACGAAGCTGTTACGGCGATTTTCGACATACTTTTAAGTATATTAAAGCCCTCGTAAATATTTCGGCGTGCTAATTTTTAAATGCTTCTTACGACTTTTGTAATCAACCTTGTTTATTATTGGAGAACAGCATTTCACCTATTACGTTGTAAAAAGCTCGTTTTTCACTTTTTTACCAATTCTATAAGCATCGAGTAATTTAACGTTTCATTCGCCACTTGATATTTTCGCTGTTCCTCAATTTTCTTTTATCGCGTCAAAAGCAAAAACTATCACAAAGAGAAAAACCATATCCTCGAAAGTAAGCGAATCGACACGTCAGGGCGTTCGCTTTATTTTTCCTCGCTCTCTCAGTTCTCCGAGAAACGGCGAGCGACTCGTAAAAATTTAATGAATTCATTGACTGCAATTCGAATACAAATACAAAATTTTACGACCTTTTATTCTCGTACTCTTTGTTGAGGTCAAAAGCGTAGGTTGCTCGCTCGCGCGCGCGCCTCCACTAAAGTAAAGGCACCGGCGACATAAACATGCCGCCGCCCGTGTTCCCATATCGAACGCGCTGAAAATTCCCTTTGAAAAGCGAGAGGAATCCCGGAAAAATGCGAGAGACGAGCGCTTCTTAAAACAGCTCCCCGCCGGAAGATTTATAAAATTCGAAAATCGCTGGCAAAGTATGCCGCGGCGGACCACTTTGCTCGCCGAACAAAGTCCCCCTTTCATCTCTCTCCCGGGCCCGGTGCAGATAAACGACAACAGCACACATCGCCGTGTAGCATATTTTACGGGCGCATAATCGCAGATGTTCCATGCATTTATCATTCGAATCCAATCTAATTTTAATCTCTCCTCCTTTCCGTCTCCCGCAACATCGCCTTCCTCTCCGAGAGAGCTCGCGCGGTACTTTCTCTCTCTCTCTCTCTCTCTCTCTCGGGACTCTCTCCTTTTTCCTCCTTTTGCATCTCTTCTTTCTCGCTCTCTCTCTCTCTCTCTCTCGCTGCACAGACACGCGGTTTTACGATTATGGCTGCGCGCAGCGCGAGGAGGAGGAGGAGGCTGCAGCGCGCGAGAGAGAGCTTTACTGCTCTTCCGCGAGCAGTCGAGATTCTATTATGCGATTCCGGACTTGTTTTCAATCGCCGGCAGAACAATAAAATTGCCCTCTCCCTCCCGCTCTCTCTCTCTCTCTCGCGATATCTGCCAGTGCTTTTTAAATAAAGCGCGGTTAATTCCGCGGCTCCGCCGTTACGTAAGCTCTCCCTTTTTTTTGTCGAGGGGAGCGGGCGCCGTTTAACGTCGCGGGCCGCCCTTTACTGCCTCCGCGCGCTTCTTCCTCCAATTGCCGCGCGGCCCTTTTTTCTATTCCGACCGCGCGCCGCGCGCGCGCTTTTGTCACCCGTGTCGCGCGCGGTTGTCGAGCGGTTTTACGAGGGCGATTCGCGATGGTGTTTGCGCGCGCGCGGCTTGATTTGTGCACGACCGCCGCCGCCGCGGCGCGATGGAGTCGTCTGCCTTTTTTGCGCGGCGACGACTTTTATTTTGACAGATGGATCGGGCGGATACGCTCGGCGGGTGTACCGGCCGTAATAAAATTTTCTTAACGCCTCTCGCGCCCGATGACGTCGCTGCTTTTTCTCCCGTCGCGGTTCGATCGATGTGTATTTAATAAGCGTTTTTTGCGAAAAGCCAGTAGAGTAAATTGGCTTTTTTGTCGCACTCCGATCGATTGATAAGTTGGCGTCTAAAAATAATAATTGTTTTTACGGCGCAACCTACATTTCGCCGTGTATATGTTGAATCGGAATATTAATTGCGTTTCAATAACTTTTTCTCAATTTCCACCATATAGCACAATTTCTAAGAAACTAACGGGGCACACGCCGCTTTTTCCGCGGCAGGTATGCATATTGAACGTTCATTACTTCGTCACCTTTTTGCGGCGCGGGCAAAACTACGCGCGGCATCGCTAATGGGCTACAGAAGCAATCAATTTAAACATTCCCGTACGCCGCGTGCATGAAAAAACAGGGAAAATGCACGCACACTCGCGCGGTTTTTTTTTTGAGCAGCGGCCGCGGGGGAAAG
Organism: Ormyrus pomaceus; assembly: GCA_900474385.1. Taxonomy (NCBI): domain Eukaryota; kingdom Metazoa; phylum Arthropoda; class Insecta; order Hymenoptera; family Ormyridae; genus Ormyrus; species Ormyrus pomaceus. The sequence continues at coordinate 24,322 of UCOM01001415.1, forward strand.
CGGTCGTCGTGCGACTCTAGATGGTAAAATAATTAACGTTGCGAGAGAGCGAGAGGCATCAATTATTACAGAAGGCTCGAAGATATACGCCTCGAACTGGCAGCCTTGTTTGTTATTGCGACAAAAATCGTCGGATGCGCATGGCGGACGGCTTTAAAAAAGCCGTATACTTTATTTCTTGGATGTAAAAAGTGAGTAATTGACGGTGACGTTTGAATTGCGAGTAGAATAGGAAAATAGCGCTGAAGATTATATTCTGACGTGCGCGCGCCTTGCGCATCGCGCACCGTTTGAAATATGAACGCGAGATTCGCATAAATAATGATAGTGAATATACACTCGGAAAAAGAGTCCTCTTAGGCGGAAATTATTTTCCTCTGAATTCAATCCGCTCATTATAAATAGGTTTTTCCTTTCAGATCAAATAAAAGCTTTTTGAATCGAAAAATCATAGTTTTAAACTAGTCAGATATAGTAGTTTCTACAAAAGTTATTTTCCCCTTCGGGGAAAAAAAATCTCTCAAAAGAGCCCCGGTAAACCCCGCCCGTGTAAAAATATTTAATCCTGCACCGATATGGCAGAGGTGCTGCATAGATCCGGAAGAATAGTGCAGCGGTAGTGCCGCTCTGGACACTATCCCGCACTACATTTTGAAAGAAGCACGGGTACGAGGTCGGTGCGGCATTGGTGCTGATCACCAGGTCGATTTTCAATTGGACCGGCATCCGCAATTATGCGTCAGGTCGACGGCCAACGCAACAGCTAATACGCCATAGCGAGACTCGTCCACCAACGGCCTCAACCCCAAGCGAGGGATCGCGCCCACTAGCCGACCAAGCGCGAGCTAAATATTGGGCGGTTAATTCTAAAATTACAATCCTTTTATTGCAAATAGAAGTCCTTGAGTAATCAATTGATTTTCTCTTGTCGTAAATCAATTTTTAAAATTGGAAATACATTTGCATTCAAAATGATTTTCTTTTATGACTAATCAACTTGATTTAGAGACAAATATTGAGAAGAATTTCCTCTTCTGACAAGTGGATTCCTTTTGTAATAAGAGGATCGTTTTTTTCAGTGTAAACATCAGCGATGCAATCTGCTTTAAATCTCTATTACAATAACTATTTACAACAACTAATTTTTTCTAAAATAAATCCTTTTTTAACGTATCCCATAAGGAGCTTAAAGCGCAACGCTTCCATAAGCTTTGCATTAGCTTCGAAAAAATGTAGATCCGTCAGCACGGAGCTCACGCGCACACCCAAAAATAATCGAGCAAAGAGCCGCGCATGGAAGCGGCGATCCTCGTTAATTTCGGATTTATTCGAGGAACCGTTCGCGCGCCTGCCCGTAAATTAGTGCGCGCCACTCCGCTCTCGCAACTGCCTGTCTCCCCCCGCGCGACGGTGCGCGACTCTCATTCAGCACCGAAACGCAGCCACGGAAAGGGACGAGGAGACGCGCCGGGCAAGAATAAAGTCGCGAGCGAAAAAAGACGAAGGCGGCAGTCGCTTCGCGGGAAAAGAGGAAAAGAGCGAAGTGGCCGAAAAATGCTCGACGAAGGGAGCTCAATTAAATAAATCTGTCGAAGAACCAGTCCAATCTCGCCGCTCGAAAGGACAATATACAGTAGCGGCAAAAAAAAGGCATCGCGGAAGGTACAAGCCCGCCGGCGGGGGCGTGAGAATTAGAGAGGCGCATTAATGGGTTCGCGCTTGCACTGCCGGCGCATTTAAACGAGAGAGAGAGAGAGAGACGCGCGAGAGCTGTATAACGACCGTTACGCCGGGGCAGTAAACGAGAGCGGCAGTAGGCACGCAGTCGCTGTTCTATATTCGTTGCGCGCGTCTCTCCGACGCGCGAAACGGGCCTCGGAGAGGCGGACAGGCAGACGGGAAGAGACTGACGGAATGGCGCGGAAAGAGACACCGGTGCGCGGTATGCCTCTTGCTGGAAAATTTGCAACTTTCGCAGCTCTCGCTTCTGCGTACCGACTCGTCGGATGGAAAATGGGGAGAAACTTACCGGAAAGAAATCGTTGCCGTTCGAGTCGAGCATGAGCAAGTCTGATTGGCGATTTCAATGTCGCGTCCGCTAATTGCGACGGAGTTTTCAATATTCTCGCCCCGCGGATCGAGAAGTTTAATATTCCGGCCGCTCGGAGGGATAAATTTAAGAGACAGAGCGCCGCCTTTGAGATATCGAGCATTATTCGCGCGGAGGAGCGCGTCAAAACTTGCGCGGGCCGGGGTTATAAACAACTTCCGAAAACTGAATAGCGAGCTTCGGGCAGAAAATTTAGACTGTACGGCGCGCCGGTCGCAAGTTCGGCGCGTATTAATAACTCATTCGAAGCGCGCGCTAAACGCGCCTCTTACGCAACGAGTCGCCTTTGTAATTTAGCGACAACTTGTGCATGTACTGCCTCCGCCGGCGCGTTGGCACAAAAAGCGCGCGGAGAGCACGGGAAACGCCAGATTCGCGCGAACCGAAATCCAACTGCCGGCGTACTATAAAACACCTCTCGAAAGGCATTAACGAAGCGCGAAAGGCAAGAGGAGAGAGGAGGGCCGAGATAAAGGGAAGAGCATCGGCGCGAGTTGAAAAAGGAAAAAGAAACGAGAGAGGAGCAGGGTAAAAAAGAGCGGCGGCGCGCGCGCGGAATATGGAACGCGAGAGTGGCACTTGTGCGTAAATGGGACCGGGCGCTTTTTACCTCCTAGCCGATATGCCGCCCCACCGTCTCTGCCGCGACGACGACGAAGCGTTTTAGAATATATATATTTACGCCGAGAGGCTCCAGTCCCAGACTCTAATTGCGCGCCGAGCGACGAGTGTAGTGCCTTCGCGGACTTGTTGAGCGCTCGGATTTCATTACTGTTTATGCTCGGCTATCGATGCTCCCCTCCCACCCTGACTTTGCAGCCGCGTAAACTCGAAATTAAAAGCAGAAGTATATGTATGACTGCGCGGAGCTGCCTGTGGTCAAAGCTAATTAATTATGTGCGTATGAGCTTCCTGTGCCGCGGTAATTAAATGTGGCCCCGATGAAAATTTCACGGGGCTTCTGCAGAGTCAAAGAGACGAATTTCGGTGCGGACGATCATAAAAGAAATTAGTGGAGTTAAAATTATACTCGTTTTTTCTGCCTTTTTATATATCTCTATTTATTTTAGCCAAATTTCCCGCGCGCCGGGCAGACACCGAAGCTATTTTTAGGCCTCCGAACGCTAATTGTGAAACGTCTCAATTTGCTGTTAAAAGAAACAAAGAGGAAGATTGATCTGCCGGGCAATAACTAAGTCTGAGAGTCAAAACACAAACAGATAGGCAGAAAGAGAGAGCGGAGGAGCGGAGAGTCGCTCTTTCACGAGTTTCGTCGTATTTCATTCTTAAAAGAGGGAAGTGGCTTTTGGAGTCGAATTTCAGCCCTATTCATCCGGGTAAATTTACAGACTCCTAGGCGTTCGCCAACACGTACACACACACACACACGCCGAGACGGCCGCCAGTTCTATTTCGATGATTGAGGGAGAAGCGTGAAAACGGTCCTGAGGTCACACGCGGATCTTCACGCCCGAGCCTGTCAAGCGTCCTTTTAAACAACGCAATAAGAAAACTATATACACCTACTTTATTAAAAGTGCGATTTGTCAAGGGGAAACGCGCGCTTGTCAAACTCACTCACTGCCCCGTTTAACAGCCAGCTTAAACATTTCGTCTCCCGGCGTTACCCGTTAATTGAAAGCCGCCGCCCGAGAGAGAGCCCTGAAAAACGGCCCGTGCAGCCGAATTTCGCCACGAGCGCAAATAATCAAGACGGCAATTCAAAGTGCGCACTCGGCGACGTTGTTTCGCCAAGACCGTCACCGACGGAAGAGCGACGCGCGCGCATACCGAGAGAGAGAGAGAGAGAGCCGAGAGTCCGCGTCCAATAAATTCGGGGTTACGGCCGGATCCAATATAACGGCTCTCCGCGCGGAGGCCGGATTCTCAATGATCGAGCGAATTCCGCCGCGAATTTCTGCCCCCTCTGCCACTATTTTCGAGAAAATTTCCGGCGCGCGTTTAGGCATCCCGAGAGGTATATCTGGGACTCTGCGCGGAGCTTTTTCCCCCTCCCGCCGCCTGGGCCGATTATTTTACGCTTCGCGCATATCGGAGTCCGACGGGGCTGACTGACGGCGAGCGACGAATCGATCGGCGATGACATTAATTTCGGGTACGTGACGGGCGTTTTGACGACGAAGCGGGGATGTACCCAATGTGCGCCGAATGCATTTAAAGTTTATTCCTTTTTTCGAGTTTCGTTTTATTCCGGGTTTTTTTTTGGTGGAACGAAATTAGCTGAGGACTTTGCACTGTGGAATTTTTGGTTATTTTATTTCTAATAAAGATTCTAAAAAAAGCTATGTAAAAAATGATAGAAAAAACGCAATATCATTCTGATTCTTCTTATTTTTTATTATAGAAAAACGCAATATCTTTCTGATTCTTCTTATTTTTATTATAACCAAGAGACTTTTTATATCTATTCTAAAAAAAAAAAAAAAAAAAAAATGTTAGGAATTATATAGTATCACAATTACACTTTTTTTTTATAAAATTCTTCTTAAATTTCGATAAGTTTCTTTTATCGGTGAAAAAATTGAGATAAATCCATCAATGGAATTTTTACAAACATACGTCAAGAAAAAACTTTCTTACAAAATTTAAAAGTAACATAACAGTTTAACTTTCATTCCTTGGCAAAAACGTGAAAAACGTTAATCCAACGAAAAACGCCAACTCGGTCCTCGCACGTTAATAATCCCTAATCACCCCCGTCGACGATCTCACGAAGCGACGATCACTAATCCGAAAACGCGCCTTAATAATTCGCCGGCGGCCTCTCCGCTCGCCTCGAGAACGGCGCTCGCATTACCTCCTCTAATTATTTCCCCGGTGCTCCACTGCCTCGTCGGCGCGTCGTCGTCCGGCTCGCGGGGCCGTGCAGACGCGGTGTCTGCCGCCGCCGCGCGGCTGTGCACTCGGGGCTTTTAAACGCTCTCTCTCTCTCTCGGCGTCTCGAATGGCACACGAGCTGCTCTCTCTCGCCGGGCTTCCTTCTCGCCTCTTCTCTCTCTCTCCGCGGCTCGGTGGTGCGCGCATGAATCTTGCCGCGTCTTGGCTTTATGCGCCGCACGTTCCGCGAGCGGACTGATGTCCTTTTTCAACGCGCGCACCACCTCTCGGCTCGCTTCAGCTCTCTCTCTCTCTGCGCTCGTTGCGGAATAATTGCTGCTTTTGTTAGTTTTGCGAGCTGCTCTGGAGAGAAGGGGGGATGGTGTGACGGACTGAGGAGCGGTAATTGCACGTGGATTAATCTGGCGGTGGAGAGTTTTTTCGGCTTCCGAGTTTTGTCACTCTTTACCTTTTGTTTCGGTATTTACGTCTGGTTTTAATACTGGAACTTTTATTGAAAGCTTATTATTAGAATTAAAAATATATTTGGAATATATTGTTTCAAAAATATTATTTTGGACAGAAAATTTTACGATTCTGGTAATATTTAATAGAATTTTTTTGTACTATATTATAGCAAAATTTCCTCTAAATTGTGATAATATTTTTGGTTTTGGCAGTCTGCAATTGCTTTACCGGGCAATATTGTAATTTATATAGGCGCAATTCTCTCTGTACGTTAAATATTAATATATATAATAACATGTAACGTAAAATAATTTATACATAATTAAATTTAAAATAACATTTTTGGTAACATATATAATAAACCAATTTTAATAAAAACGTAAGAAATACGAAAGAAAAATTGTACTTATTAACAGACTAATTACTTTACAAATTGAAAGCCATCCCAAGAACTGGCAAAATTTATAGTCGCAATAACCAAAATTATCAGAGCCGCGATTGCTCGTCGCTCGCGGGGACTCAAAAGAAAAGAAGCACAACGTCAGCCAGATCCTGAATGAAATAGGGCATTCCCCGGCCGGGGGAACAAAAACCGCCAGGGCTATTACGTCGTTAGCTGCGAAATTCTTTCGGCCGACTCTCCTTCTCTCTCTCCTTCCAGCGGATTCTCAAAAACGCCAAGTGATCCTGTTACGAGCTCCTTCGCCTCGCTTGCGCGAGCTCCTCGCGCTCCTTTTTTTGCGGCCCTTCGCGTTCGCGGCTCCTCAAAGTGCCGATCGTTCCCGAAGCAACAAATCCTTTAATGGTCAAGCCTCAGGTGTCGGGAGTCCTTTCGGCTCGAGTATTGTTTTTAAAAGCGAATCTTGGATCGCGGAGCGACTCTTTTTCTCCGCGGATTCCAATTGCCGAAAAGGGGCTTTTCCTTCGATGAACCGCGAAGTACGAACTCTGCGGATTTTTGCGAATTTCAGTTGAAAAGGGAATAATAACTATAACACGCAAATGAACTACTAGCTTTTTTTAATATTGAATCATAATGGCAATTGACTTTGCTTTCGATCGGGAAACACAAGAATATCAATCTAAAAAATCTAGCTTCCAATTCAAGATACAAAGCATCAGAGCTCTCGCGCATCGCCGCAGCCTTGCAGCTCCTCCAGCCGAGAAAAATGACCCCCCGGCAATTTGTTTAAACAAAGTGGGGTTGGCAATCGGGCCCGACGCAAGAAAATTTCTCATCCCCCCTCTAATCGTAGGTGTTCGATGATCCGTCAGGTGGGTTAAGCTCCGGGGATCTTTCTTCGCTCGGACTCGCGCGGCGCGCACATCCATTGTCCCGTCGTTGATTGAGCGCTCAATCAACGCCGATCGCCCGAGCGAGATATTATACGCGGTGCGCGCCTCCGTGACGGATACCGAGAGGCGAGGGGGAAGGATGATAATAAGATTGTATTGAGAGCGAATGGGATGAGAGAGAGAGAGCGAGCCGAGTGGATTGGAAGGCCGCGCCGAAGCTTATTCTGCCGAGTCCTTTCGGAATATAATTTTCCTCGCTAAATCGACTGGATTGCTTGTGATCTCGTCTTGCGTTTACTTGATTTATTGAAAAAAACAATGAGTTCTCGGTGTAGCTGGTGTTATTTTTATAATTTCGGACAATTAGTTGAGAAAATAAAGTGGAGTTTATTTTGAACTTATATTTATCGGCTGAAATTTTTCGGAAATCGGAAAGAAAATAAAGTAAGAGAGCCCCGAGCCGACAAATGGAGTGAAACCAGCTGTCACTCTGCACTTTGAACGGAGAGCTTTCTATGAAAACAATATCGCATAACATTCCGCGCTGATACTCGTAACGCCAAAAATAAATCTAATTCTAGGTACAACTTCTTACGTTTAAACGAATATGGATCGTATTAGGTATTAAAACAAACGTGATTGTAGTACTTTTAATTAACTAAGTGTCTAATTAAATTTTTTTTTCTTTCATGAATAATCAATCATTTTTTTACGAAAAGGAATTTATTACCTAACGCTTATTTTTCAGGGTATCTGGAATTCGCTGCCGCGAGAAAATCGAAAAATTATTCAGAAAGAATTTTTTGCTTTTAAATTGCACATTTACAATTTCGTGTATCCATTTTCAATTAAAGTGATTGATCTTGATTAATTAACGTATTCAATTTGCACTCTGTGCTTGATCAGCGTCAAATGTCATGATTCATATTAGACAGCAGGAAAAACGTTTCCTGCAATCTCAAATCTGATTAATCTTTAATTACTTTATTGTTTGCTTATATCGATTACAAACAGGTTAAAAGTGCAGGATAAAGAATTCCTCAAAGAGACTGACAATTATCAGTAATTACTTACTTTAAAAATCCCATCTCGGACATGCGAGCGTATATACCTACTTGTGCAAACATTCGACTCGTAAGAATGAAAAAACGAGGCTAAAGAAGATAATGAGATGATCAGAAGCTTGCAGGTAATCTCTGTGAAAATTATACAGGGCGAGCAGAGTCGTGGGAGGAAAAAGAGAAGCAAAAAGCGAAGGTCGAGAGGTTGGAGGGCAGAGTATATATAAATAAATGGACTATAACGGTTCTTCGTGTAGTTATGATAATTAATTATTGCCTTGGAAGCATTTTTTCTTCAATAATGCAATTTCAGCGGCATAACTTCTTTTTATACCTTATGAATTCGTCATAACTATTAGTTCTTTAGGTTTGAAATTATTCTGCATACTGAATATAATTGAATTTAAAGGCATTTAGGGTTATTATAATTAATTTTACGTGCTTAAGAGCTCGTAACAAAGCAAAAGTATTTCATTGCCGACTAAACTGTTAAAGCAATTTAGTTGGAAAATAAGCAAGATTTAATTGCGAGTATATTAGCTTTACTGAAATAACAATGTCTAACGCGACTCGAGAAGACTATTTTATTTTCATTAACTTTATTATTTTACGTAGTAAAGCTATGTGAAAAATGTTTGCAGTGTGTTTTATTAATCTCGTAAAAAATAATAATATAAAATTTATAAATTTTTATTTTGAGCGTTCCGCACAAGATAAAAAAGCAATAGACTGTCAAAATCGAGAAATTACCGAGAAAGCTTGCAGTAATTTTAATTGAAAATTTAAGAAAATCTTATCTTCTACGACGACGTTGAATAACTCAATTTCACTAAAGTTTGCTTTGATTAAAAATAATTAAAATTAAAAGCAAGCCGAGCAAATGGTTGCTCAGCAGTTTGTTTTATTCAGCAATATATTTGCATAAATCAGTAAAGTTTTCTAAGCCGGCGAGTTCCGTTGGTTTGGGTCAATTCCTCCTCTCGTACAGGATTACTGTATGCCGGGAGATAAAACTTTTGCTGCTTTTTGCGCATTTTATTAGCTTCCAGGCAGACTCAGCAAAATCGCTGAACTTTCTAACATAAACTCGTTTGATTTTAGTGCGGCTCTTTTCTATATACATTTAGGTGGTGCATTTAAAAGTTCATTAAATATTTCTCTTAGAAACCCTGAATTTTATTGTACTTAGCAAGAATTCAAGAAGCATAAACAAGACAATATTCATAATATCTTCACAATATATTTACATCGAAAAATATGCTCGTGGCAATTTCGTACAACGGTACACTTTCCAATAAAAGTTCCCCGCGCAAAGCTACGACCCAACCGAAGTGCAGTAAAATACCTTCGGTAATCAGCGCCTCGGCGTTTCATTACTCCGATAACCCATAATGTACAAATGACAATATTCGCGCCAGCGCGTAAAGTGTCCCATTTCGCCGAGCTAAACTTTAAACTATATTTTCCCGACTCCACCATCTAAACGCGGCGACCGACGGATGATTACGCGTGTCGCGGCATACAGACTCGAGTGCTCTCTCCGCTAATATCAACTCCATATTCCTCCCATTCAATCATTCGGCAAACAAAGCGCCGGGCAAAACCAGCCCAAAAACTTGTTATCCGCCGACGCACACAGCAGGCGCGGGGGACACCGCTATATACGTGCCTCGGCGCAAGCCGCGGCAATCCATAATATTTTCCTCAAATATTTGTTGTTTCCCGCGCGTGTATACATCGCGAGGAGACCGATCCATCATCCCGCGCGCCAAACCCAGCCAGCGCCAGTTTCCCCCCTCTCTATCTGTCCCCGAAAGCAGCGACGAACCCGAGTCTATATAACGCAGTTCGAAAAAGAAGCTCCTCCACTCGAGGCTTGCTTGGGGAGACGCCGCCGCCGCGGGAAAATTAATGAGAACGTGATTGCGCACCTGAAAAACGCTCTTCCCCCCGGGTAGCGCGACGCCACCGCGGCACTCGAGAGAGCTTAAGAGACCGACGAGCGACAAGGCAAACAGCCGCGGCGGCGGCGGCGGCGACGGCGGCTCCTGGACAGCGCCGAAAAAGCAGCTTCTCCGCTGCTTCTGCGCGCGTGTTTATTTTCCGGGAAGCGATCGCCTCCCGCCGGACCACACGCGAATATCCCCTATACAGTTGTACAGCTCCCGCTGCCGGCGTGTAATTGTAGGCAGAGATAACATTAACGCACCGTAAGGATACGCCGGACGCGCTCTCGCGGCTACTGCCGCGAGAGCCGTATCGCATTCCTTACCTGTACGGCGTCGGAGGCTGTTTTAGGCGCTCCCCGTTGCGCGCGGGTTAAAATTGCTCCTATCTTATCTGTCGCCGAATGAAAAGGTAGCTCTCTCGGCGCGTGTTTACGGAAAAGCGCAGTTCGACACTAATTCCTCGAGGCACCGCGCGCATTCCACGAGGCAAATTCGAGTGCACGCGTCATCTGCATACGAAAACACTTCGACGGCAGCGGCGCTCTCGCCGTCGTAACGGAAGGTGCATATCCTCCTACCGAATACACACACTTTCTCCCGTCGAGCGTCGTCGATGTATAAGCCGGTCGTAAAAGAAAAATAACGCGCCGACGCCCGAAAAAGGCCATTTAATCAGCGCCGAAGGAAAGAAGCGCGCGGCTGGAACTTCGCGCGGAGAAAGAGAGAGAGAGAGAGAGAGGTGAAGGAGGGAGAAATAGAAGGAGAGCACGTTAACGTCGGCTCGCCGGGGTCATGTCGAGTGGGCGTCGGCAAGACAAGGTGCGTGTATGCGCGAGGAGAGGACCACCCGTGTGCACGCGCCGCTTATCGAAGCCTATCTCTCCCCCCGCCTGCTCTCCTCCTTTATCAAGGAAGCCGCGCGCGGCTTTCCTTTTTCCCTAGCCATTGTCCTCCGCTATCTCTCTCCTCGACCCCGCCGTGTTCTTCTTTTTTTGCGGCTTTGATCGACGGAGGGGGCAAGGGAAATTCGCCGATGCCCGACGCTTCTCAACAAATTGCCGGGGTTCGTCTCGCGGGGGAGAACGATATTAGCGGAACGAGTTCCATTGTGCGCGGTGGCTCTCGCGTCGTCCGGAATTATTATCCGCGGGCTTTGCTCGCGGAGACGACAAACACCGTTCTCCTCGCGGGTTTCGCGCTGTTTGCCGAGCGCGCGAAAGCCCCCCCCCTCCAGCTGAAAACCCGAGGCTCTCGTACACGCGGAGAGAAAGGCCCCCGCTGCAGCGCACACCGCACCGGAAGAAGCAACACCTATGCACGCCGCAGCCTCGGAAAGACGCGAAGCTCTCTCTCTCTCTCTCTCTCGCCGCGGTCGGTGCAGTTAAGTTCACGCGCGCTCGCGTGCGCCGCGCGGCCAGCAGCGTTCAATGGAGCAGGCAGTCATTCAAGGGACGAGCCGGAGAGGAAGAGAGAGAGAGAAGTCGCGTCCCCTTCGCCGGCCGGCTGGTTCTCTCTCTCCTCTTCGAGCGGCTCGTCGAACCCGGAGAGAGAGAGAGAGAGAGAGGCTGCGCATACACCTGGTAATACACGCCGGCGCTCACATAAAACTCGGCCGCCTCGACGCCCGGAGTCTATTCAGCTCTCGGGATATATTCTGCGATCTTCCCCCTTTTCTTTAGGTGCGATCGCACGGACTTAATTTGTTTAATGGCGCTTCGGGGGGAGAGAGAGAAGCTGCGAGAGAGGCCGATTCCTCGAACGAGGATCGCTGCTTTGATCGTAGTGAAAATGGCTCGGGGAGGGACGAAGTGCGGCGTTTGGACTTTTTTATTTTCCGGTATTCTTTATTCTCCGCGGGGGAGACGTTTTGCAGACGTGCAACTAAATATAAATTCTTTTTTCAACAATCGCCTCTCAACGGCGATTATATCGTACTTGTAACGCTCTTTATTTGCGACAACTGACCGATTACCCCGAACGTTAATGTTTCAAACGCAATCCAATTAAAACACACCACTCGGCTCTTGCCTGCAGTGCGCTTCGATCAAACACTCGCCGGTCGATCAAAAAAAAAAGAGCAACAAACAAGCCGCCCCCGCACTCGTTGTACCGAACGCAAAAGAGAGAGAGAGAGAGAAAAAAAGCCGCGGAGAGGGCACTATGTGTAACGGAAGAAGAAAAAAAAGCGCAACGGACATTGTATTTAAAAGCGCATCACAGATATACACGCGGAGCGCGAAGTGCACTCCACCCGCCGTTCCTCTCCCTCTGGTATTTTTTTCGAGCGGACCGCGCAAAAAAGTCGCCCCGCGAGAGAGAGAGAGAGAGAGAGATGCGGGCTCGAAAGCTTTTGAAGCCCGGCCCGCGCTCTTTCCGCTTTTTTCGAATCGCGCGGGCTTTCAAACCCTTTTTATACGTACGCCGCTCGCCGCGGTCGACGGGGGAGAAGAGAGGTTAAAGGGCCGTTTTATTGCGGCCCCGTTGTCCGCGCGGCGCGGGCTGCCGGTCGTCGATTAATTGAACGGCGTGTATTTTACGCGGCGAGCTTTTCGTGTATAATCGACTTGAAACTTGGACGATGTTTATTAATCGCTCTCTCGGCGAAATAAACACTCTTCGTGTAGACTCTGCTGTACTGTCATTTATAAATTGACTCGACGCGTGCCGCTGGTAATTAGGTCCCTCGGTGCCGAGTTTGGTTTTTATTTCGAGTGCTTATGATACTTGACCGGTGGAGCGGCAAACGAAATTTACGAGCGGCGCGTTACAAATGTTGCAAACGGAGCAACAAGCTTAATATACCGACGTAATCATTGAAGATCATTCGGATTACCAATTCACTTCGCGAAAAGTTAGATCGTTACTTAGGTTAAAAATAAGAGGGCGCTCAACGCGATACGAGCGCAGCTCGAATCGCAAAGCGAAAAACGGGCCCGGCGCGGCGCGCTCACAAGCTCTCCTCTCGGGAAAAAGTTGCCGGCGTACGTCTCTTTAAATTGCGCCGTAAACTCGGCTGGCGCGCATTATTTTTTTCTCCCCCGCCGCGTGCCCGAGGCGGTGGCGTCCCCCCTCCGCAGTCGTCCCGGCGCCCGCTTCCGGACTTTGTTTTCATTCCGATGCGTATAACGCGCGACGTATTTACGGCGCGAGATAATGAGGCGAGCTCCCTGCGCCGCGCGATATTCGCGCGCCGGAAAGTTGCGCGGGGCCGCTGCTCTCTTCTTTTTGAGAACGCCGCGCCATCTTCCTTCTCGTTTGAACTGTCCAAGTTCGGGAACGAGATATCTGGGGGGGGAGGAGCTTCTTTCCGCGCGAGAGGCGCTTTTCCGCAAGGCCCGCGACGGGGGGTAATAATGGCAAGTTGTCGCTGTGCTTTTTTTTTTCTTGGCGCGAGAGTCGCGATTGTTGCCGATGTTTTTGCGGGTTGATCGATGCTGGTGGAGTCGGGTGACGTTCATTTGGGAGGGGGGTTTTGGATGCTGGCTTTTTTATTTGGGGGATTAAGTGAATCGTGCGTTTTGCTGAGGAGCCATAATGTTTCAAAGTGGAAGGCTCGGTGATTTCTTTTTGGACGCCTTTGATTAATAACGTCGGTATTAAATCTTGGTTAAAGACGAAAATTTACTTTACAAGTCACAAAGATAGCGAGAAATTCGTTAATCTGTGTTTTATTACGCCTTCAAAAATATCAAAAGCATCTTAGAAACTATAATAAACATCAAACGGAGCGCAAAAACTCGATAAAAAAAAAAACGATAAAAAAAATCATCCCGTCCGAAATATAAAAATCAAATCCTCTTCCTTCCCCCGATTAATCTTCCCGCAAAGCGATCCGCGTCCCACAGTCCATCAATAATCGATCTCCCGAAAAGTGCCGGAAAAAAAAGGGCATCCGGAAATATTCGGCAGAATCGACGAGAAGAGCAAGAGGGGCGGATCTCAATATCGATAATGGACGCGGAGAGAGTCCGGCGAGAAGGGCCACAATAAACCGACCACCCGAGCCGAGTCGCGTGGGTTTATAAGGGAGAGCCCGAAGAGTCGGGATGAATGGACTGTCGCGCGTTTTGTCACGGGAGATGACTCGATTTGACGTTAAGGAGGATGGAACGCGACAGCGGGGAGTTTGCGTTCGTGCGCGCGCCTGCTTTTTTTTCGGGGGCTCGATTTTCCTTGGTCTCTCGGCCTCTCTGCTTTTTTTTTTCTTTCCGCGGGAGGATCGCCGTCCGTTCGAGGCCACGACCAAGTTTTCCGGGTCCGTTCGTGGAAAAGCGCCTTTGAATATGCGATTACAAAAATATTGGTTTTAAAAGTGTACGGGTATTGTGGATGAAAAGTATAGAGTGAGGGTCTCGTTGTTCCTTGGGCTTTCTTTAACAATATTTTCCAAGGTTTTAATTAAAGTTTCACGGTAATACCAGTATTTCGTGTACAGTTAAAGTGGACGTAAAATAAAGAGAGAGATTTATTTAGGATGAAACTCGAGTGTGACAATAAGAGCCTGTATATGGAAGGCCTAGATCGAAGGTTTTATTAAAGCAAACGTCTAGTATAATTGATTAAGTCATGTACGTTTTATGCATTAAAATATTATTTTTTTTAAATAAAAATTACAACGGATAATAAAAAGTGGAATAACTCATAAAGGTATACATAAGAATACGATAATCTGCAGCGTGCATCCGCCTTTTGAAAACGAGAATCCACATTGAAAAGGGAGCTTTGAGAAAAAAAAAAGAAAAATCTGTAAAATCTCTCGGAAAAGTCAATATTTACCCTCCTAGCGGGCCTTACACAGATCCGTGAAAAATGAGCGAACGTCGAAACATAAACAGAATTAAGCGCTCTCGTGCAGTTTCTCCTCCTCGGGCGTACCAGTATTCCCATCGCCTCGTCTCCGTACAACGCAGCTCGGAGGAGGAAAAAGGCAAGAAGTGTCCGCTTTGTCGCCCGGCGCGGCTCGCGTTCGCTTATGAATATTTGACCGGTGCAGTGCGGCTTTGCCTCCGGGGTGCGGGGAGGGGAGCCGGTTCTTCTCTCTCTTTCTCTCTGCTGTCCGGAGATATTTGGAGCGGCGCGCAGCGGGCCGAGCCACGGGGAGCTGCGAGGAGAGAGAGCCATTGTCGCTTCCGTGTGCCGCCGCCTCTATTTCTTGCCACTCCATAAAAATGTCAGGCCGCCGCTGCCGCTGCTGGTGTGCTGCGGGTGTGAGAGGCTTAATTGTTGGGACCGCTCGGGAGAGTGGCCGGAACGATGAGGGATGGGCCTCTCCGCCTCGTGCTGCCCGGGAATTTCTCTCTCGCTTCGAACGCTTAATTGTCATCAGGAGTTTCGGCCGGCGGAGAGTGTGTGAGTGAGACGTTTAGAAAGCGAGGAGCTTGAATTTTCCTTTATTTATGACTTTTGTTATTATATCTTTTAAGTATGTTTAAGTTTCAGAGGAATAGGCACATGGTTTAGTTAAGGGAGACATACACGTATACTTGTTTATTCACAAAATTCACTTGCAAAATTTAAAATTGTATTAATCATATTCTTTTACGGATCGTATTATATGTTAACATTACTTGAGTTTTTATCAAATCAAATTGATTAGAACTTGCAGGGTCGTTTGAGATCAGAATATTGAATTTTTAAGATTTTGGCTTTGCAAATAATTGGTGGATTTTAATTCAGCGCGGATTAAAATTTGTGGATTTTATGTCATTCAGGACTGAAGCTATTGGCATACTCAATTCTTTTTATTTAGAATTTTTTAAATTCTCTAAAGTTTAATGTAACGTAAAAGATTTATGCGTGTGAACCCCTCTTACCCCCAAAATTTAAAAAGCTGTACTAACAGCTGAAGCATCATTTTTATTATTTCATCCAAATAAATACTTAAAAAAAAAATCTTTGAAAATAATCCCACTCCCAGAGACTATCGAAAACCTTGACCTGCGACCGAAGGTACAAAATCGGTGAAACTCCAAGACTCTCCATAAATCCGGCTCGCAGTCTCTCTTCGAAAATTCCTCTCTCTCCCCACGCAGAGAGCCACACATAATACTCCCGCGCTTGTGTCCGTGTGCTCATAGCGCACAAACGGCTCTCTCTCGCGTCCCGCTTACCGGCCATGTGTGTACAACTTGCGCATAGAAGCCAATATACATCGGCTGACCGGCTCCTCGCTCCTCGCCGCCGAATGAACATTGCCCGCTCGAGCGGCCGAGCATCCGTTTAAGGATGCAGCCGCGGGAGAAAGAGAGAGAGAGAGCTTGAAAAGATTGCCGCCGCTCTCGGCGTAAGGTGCTGCGTTTAATGCGCCCGATTAAAACCGCGAGCTAACGAGATGAGAATGGATTTGCGAATCGGGTACGAGCGTACACTGGTTGCTCCTATATGCTAAAGCTGTGCACCGATCGTTTTGTCGTAATACTTGTTTCGCTGTGCGTTAAAAATGTACGGCGGAGTTTTTAGTCTGGCGTTTTTCGCCCGGCGTATAAATGGAACGAATAGCGCGCGCGCTTTAACTTACGAGAAAACTTTGGACAAAGTGTAATAAGCATCTGCCGAGATTTCGGCTGGTTTCTTGTAAAGTTTAAAAATGGGGTATATCACAGTCGAAGTCTAAAAACGTTTCATAAAACTTTCGTACACAAAACTGAAGGGACGAAATTTAAAAACTTGAAACGTCCCGCGGGACAAAAATTTTAAATCAAAAACTTTAAATTACATCTTCCTATTAATAGGGGCCCCCGCCTCATAAAACACAGACTCCATCCGTTTCTCGCGGCGCGAACAAAGTTCGCAATTTATAATAATAATACGCGCGCGCGCGCGCAGCTACGAGCAAACTTTTCTTTCCGAGAATCGCGCGCGCTGCGACGATTAACGCCGGCTTCGAAGCCCCGACAAAGCCGCAGCTGGGTGAATATACAGCAGAGAGGTGTAGCGGCGTGCGTGCATTCGCGCGCGTGTATGTATTTCGGGCGATTTACAAGGGAGCCTGCCAGCGGCCGAGAGCAAATTGAGAGCTCCGACAGGCGGAGGCTTTTTGATTCATCGCTCTCTCTCTCTCTCTCTCTCTCTCTCTCTCGCAGCAGCCGGCGATCGAAGCGCAATAATATTTGGATCAGCGCGGGATGCGAGGGACGACTGCAGTGAAACAAAGCAAATAAAAAGAGAGAGGCGCAAGAAGCGCGCGCCCGGGAGAAAATTAAAAAGCCCGGGCCGTGAATTTGTACGCGGCAGTTTTTCGATATGCTTCCTGCGCGTATGTATATATCGAGTGTGTGATTGAATGTTTCGAGCCGCGTTTTGCCTCGTCAAATGCACTCTGCGCTCTCCGTGTTTTATTTCGTTTCATTAAAGAGAGAGACTTCGTTTTTGTTTAAGGAGACGAGCGTTCAGTGACGCTGTCGAGGAGAGAGATTTCATCGCGCTGGAAGTTAGAAATTTATAATCGTATAATATATCGTATAAAATGTATAATATTATAAGTATCATATAAAAAAAACCGCTGCCAAGTCATTGGCAGTTAGCTTCCGCCTAACTAATTTATTGTTCCATTATTATCTTGTTTTTATTATTATTTTATATTTTATTATTTTATATGCTCATTTTAGAATTTAATGAAAAGCTAACAAAATTTAAATATAAATTTTGTTATTGGAATATTTAAAGT
>UCOM01001416.1:0-41754 GCA_900474385.1 Ormyrus pomaceus
GCAATATCTCTGGATCAAATGGGCCTACAGAGTACAGTTTGGGCCCATTTGATCAATATATGCTATATTTTTTATGGTTATTTTAAAAAGAAACCATAACCATATAGATTTTTTTTTCAGGTCTTTTTATAGGAGGGCAAAATCAGTATATAACCCCCTTAAGGGGCATTCTGAACTTATTGCACATATTTTTAAGAATATTTTTTGTATTAGTATTTATTGAAATGTCTCGAAACTTTTGTACAAGAACTCAAAAGTATTGCATTAGATTAAAAATTTATCGTTTTTTTTTTATTGATGACAAGAAAATGTTGACTATAAGGTAAGCCGGTTAAAACCTCGTTGACATGATAACTCGAATCAGGAACGTCTGAAACAAAAAATTCAAACGCGATATTAAAAAACAAGTAAACAGTTATAGACGGTAGAAGAATTAATTATTTTAGAATATTTTAACCTTTTTTGGCAACTCAAATTGTTTAAAAAAAGGGTTAAAAGTAATTAAATATTTATGATTCTAGTATGGGCTGAAACTATGAATGTACTGAATAATGTGCTGAATAATCCCTGAAAATTTCAACCTAATCGGTTGAATAATTTTTCAAAAATCTTGTTAATCAGGTCGAAAAACGTACGTTTTACGGACTTCCCTCACAGTCGTCATTTTCTCTTCATCGATAAAAAAAAAAGGCGTATATTAAGCTGCACCATCCACTTCATCCCAAACAAAAAAATCCTCCGTGATAATTTTGAAATAATTTCTAACTAATTTATTACCGTAAAAAAATGTATAACCACATCCGTCTGATAAAAAACGCATGCTGGTGTAGCTTAAAATTTAAGCCAGCCACACTCGCTGTAACTCACATTCTATTGAAGCTAGAAATCCAGCAACCCGTAGCCCTGAGCAGTAGTTATTATATATAAATAATTCTCTACGCAATAAACAAGTAGCCCGACAACCACGTTGTGCGAAGGACTATTTATTACAGATAAACAATTTGTTAAGCAATAAAAGAGTAGGCCCGACAACCCCCTCCCACGTAGCCGGGGGGAGTATTTTAAGATTACAAATTATTATTTAAGCATAAACGAGTAGGCCCGACGACCACGTTGTCCAGGCGAGTATTTATTACAGATAAACAATTTTTTAAACAATAAACGAGTAGCCCCGACAACCACGTAGCCCGGGGGAGTATTTTAAGATTATAAATTATTATTTAAGCGCAAACGAGTAGGCCCGACAACTACGTAGCCGGGGAAGTAGTTATTATAAATAAATAATTCTCTAAGCAATAAAAAAAGTAGGGCCAACAACCCGAGGGAGTATTTTAAGATTATTGAAACACTTAAACGGCGCTAGGGGTGGGAAAAATAAATCTGAGCGAAATCACCCCCTGATAGTCTGAAAGCATTTTTCGAGCTAAAAATTATGGGTTGTTTCTGGATTTTCTAGCTTCAATAGGATGTGAGTTACAGCGAGTTGGGCTGGCTTAAATTTTAAGCTACACCAGCATGCGCTTTTTAACAGACGGTTGTGGTTATACATTTTTTATTACGGTAATAAATTAGTTAGAAATTATTTAAAAATTATCACGTAGGATTTTTTGAATTGGGATGAAATGGCTGGTGGAGCTTAATAGACCCAAAATAAAAACAATAAGTTTTTAATGTTCTTTAATGCATGTGAACTATTGTACAAAAGTTTCGTGACATTTCAATAAATTCTACTAGAAAAAACAATTCTTAATATGTGCAATAAACCCAGAATACTTGCGTGCTTAAAGTTCTCGATTCAATTTTTTCTATTATTTCTATTTTGGACTTAGAGGCAGTTCCTCATAGTTCAATACCTTATGTCCATATAGACTTCAATTCACTCGTATTCAGCAGAACTATTTTAGAGAGATAATGAACTTTTTCTGTACAATAACCAGTATATTTTTTTCAGCTTTTCTTTAACTGTTTTCTTTTTTTTATACATGAATTTTGCAGGTAAGGCGGCGATTAATATGCAATCCTAAATATCTATTTAGGTATTTTGAGGTGTAGAGTTTTCATTTAAGAAGACTTCGGGGCACGTTTTTTGCGACGAGTGAAAGAGATATGACTTAACTTGTTTTCATTCACTTTAATTTTCCATAATTTAAACCAAACTTCTAATGCAGCGAGGTGTTCTTGTCACTGTTCCGATGCTATTGTTCGTTTAAATGAATTGACGGAATAGGTGTGTCATTTGCATACGTAGCTGTGGCGATGCACTTTGTTGTGGGTAAATCGGTAGTGTAGAGTGGATAAAGCATTGGTCCCAAGGCATTCAAGAGTGCGCAAAATTGGTCTTTCCGCTCAATGTATTGAAAAATATTGTTTGATACACATGCGAAAGGTGATTCTCGACTTGTGTGATTGTCATCCTTCTTTCGCTCGGGCGACAAACACACTCGGTCGAGAATCATCTCTTTTGCATTAGTATCAAAACGTACTAATTTGTTTTCGAATGCTTCTTTAATTTTGGAGGTTAATCTATTTTTTGATACAGTATTCTTAAAGTATCTTCTACATACGTGTACGTAAACTATAATAGCTACTTTATCGAAAAAATCTGTAAAGTAGGTGCATTACGCGTATTGTGTAAAAAACCAATTTTCGCAACACGTTATGCACTTGTACGGAACGAATCACTTGTGAGACTTGCGTCATCGCCGGTCACTTGTCTATTCAAGAGTACGTGTTGCCTCTTCAAGAGTTCTGTGTATTATTATATTAAAATTTTCTATGATATTCTGTAGTTTGATGGAGGTTTCTAGCGATACATCTACGATCATCTTGAAACTTTGTACATAAGTTCTACTATATAATACATGAAAATATGAACAATTATTTTGGGCGCATAAGCTCTCTCTCTCTCTCTCTCTCTGACGTGAATATCAATATTATAAAGTTGAAAGAAAGAAAGCGCTCAGGGAAGCGCCATTTTCTATCGCCCGCACCGAACAGCGTTTTATTGAGTCGATAATAAAAGTTTTCTCATCTTCTAGCATAAGTTTATAATATTATTTATAACAAAAACTTAATAATTATAATAAAGAAAAATTATAGTAATATTTTCTTAATTTCGCTTTAAATTTCTCTCTAAAATTCTTATTTTTGCTATAAAGAAGAAGTGTGCTTAATCATAATATGATTATCCGAGTCCCCTTGTGGAAAACAAAAATTGAAATTATGCATTATTATATTATATACTGATGACTCAAAACGAGTCTGAATGGCCTGAAAAAACGTTTTTTTTATGTTTAATGTAAAATATATCTGTACAATAAAAAAGCTCAATAAAAATAAAAAAAAAGATTAATTCAAAAATTCATCAAAAAATAGTCTAAAGGGTAAACTCTTTTCTTAAGACTTATAAAAAAATTACATAACACTTTAATTTAGGACCATTAGCTTGAGAAAGAAAGAAGAAGAAATACATTACATTTTAGCTCACTGAATTTTGTAATTTTATATTTACTCACTGCATTTTATAATCAAAATCCAATATCCGCAATTTGAGTGTATAATTGAAACAATTCATTAAATAAAAAACCGCTGCCAAGTCATTGGCAGTTAGCTTCCTCCTAATTAATTTATTGTTCCATTATTATCTCGTTTGTATTATTAATTTATTTTCATACGTCCATTTTAGAATTTATTGAACAGCTAACAAAATTTGGATTTTCAAGAAAAGTTAGAAATTATCGGTACGTGTGCTTCTGCTTTTCTTCCGCAAGTTACTATTTTATTAGCAAATTAGGTTACGTTACCACGGAGTACAAACATAGTCTTTTAAAACAGTTGCTTAGCACGAAATAACAAGTAGTTAATAAAATAAGTGCTGGCAGTTAAACATTACCTGTAATTCATGAAACTTAAACATGCACTTTAACGCGGTTTAAACTTTTCTTCAATGACTTTAGATATGAGCTGGGTGATTATACCAGACCGCTATCAACGTTAAATTGACTGCAGCTATTACAAAGCATTAAAAATTTATTCTGCGCATTCTTAAAAAAAACGTTTCAAATCTAAAATAATGATCTTACCTACAAGTCATTCTTGCGTGCGACATGCCATTAGATGGACATCTGAATTTTTTATACATTGTTTCTGCAGCACAAGTTGTCGATGCAGAAAAATCGATAGTCCAGGCCATAGACAATTTGGAAGAACAAAGGAACGATGACCACATTGAAATTCAGAAAAAAACGAATGTAGCAGAAAAAATGCATTTTCAGAATTATTCTAGAAGTCTTGAACAATAACAACCCTGATAATCAAGATTAATTTAGTCATCATTGAACGTTTCGACGAAAGCGTATTATTATAGGCAGGAAGAGTAGTATCGAGAGGAAATGCGGCATCGAGCGCTTCTATACATATAGATGATAATCGTAGGCAAGAGTTTTACTATCGTTCTTCGATGATTTATTACTTCGGAAAGATATTTTTATCGGCTAAAATGATTTATCAAACGAATTTGCTTTCAGGGATGGTGTATAATGGACAATCGATATAGAGTTATAATAAAAGTATATACGGCTACATTTCACATAAATTACGTAAGCTGGGCTATGATAGCTTTTTAAAACTTGTCTGGGAAATGCAAGATGCGCCATTAAATACGAGTTTTAAATTTTATGCAGATAATAAAACTGCTTTGGTAAATCAGCGTTAACTTTGCGCGGAAAATAAATGCGTTCGTTTTTTGCAAACAACCCAATTATTTATCGAAAAATATTTTTTCGAAAACGTAAAACAAGATAAAAGGGTGAAATATTTTTATTATTGTTGGTCGTTAATAGCATGAAAATTCAGATTTTAACATAAATTTAGAATGTCCAAATTCCCAATTCGTATACAAAATGACAATATTTCGTTAAATTCTGTACGGAATGAAAAGCAACGCGATGTACAGATTTTATAAAAATCCGCATCATCAGCGAATTTACGTATAAAACACAGCTTAATTTTTCGAATTTGTATACGGTTCACTTAAAAGTATCAAATTTTTACAGCTAACTTTAAAAAAAAATTATTGAAAATTCAATACGATTCCTACAACAAAACTGAACTCTCTCGGGTTTATTATCAATAGCTTCCCGTATTACACCCACCAAGTAACAGGGAATGATAGGAAGAGCCTCAACAAAATTCAAAACTTTCGTACAATAAAATAATAAAAGCAGCTCATAATAAACCGCAATAAACTCAGCGGTTCGGGGGCACTGAAAATGAAAAATTCCATTAACCCGAATGAAATTACGGGGTTGCACCGCAACTGGCTCGGCGAATATTAGCCGACGCCGCGCGCCAATTAATCTTTTATTACCCCGCGAACTTTCGGACGCAGCCTCTCTCCTTTTTACGCCCCGCAACCTCCTCGGGGCCGCGACAAAAAGCAGCGCGGCTCTCCGCTAACTCTTGCGGCTGATTCTGCAAAAAGTTCGATATAACGGAAGGGGAGAGGGGGGGGGGGCGAACTTTATGCAGATGCCGCGTGTCCGGCGTTCCTCCGTATATGCATATTCCCCGAGAGCGAAGCAAGCCGCCGCGCGGTGGCCGCGCTCTGTGTGCTCTGGATCGGGTGCTTCGGCTCCTGCGCAAACTTTGCCGACGCAAGCCGCCGCGTCGCTGCAGTTGCGGCCTGAGACTTTGCCGCGATCGCGCCGTATAATGAGCGAGACGCCGAAGTCGCGCCAGATTAGGTTACAGGCGTTAGCTGCCTTCGAGCGGCTTGACGCAAATCCGAGCGATGCCGCCGGATATATCGCGATGGATTAAGAGTTGCGCTGCCTGTTTAACGAACGGATGCCGCCGCGACTTTCGAGGGGATCAGCGAGTGTGATTTATTTTACGCTGGTTCAATGGGTTTGGAATTTAGAGGTTTCAGTGTTCTTTTGGAGAATTTGGTGAAATAAACAGAATGTAAAAAGCAGTTTGGATGTTAAAATTTACAACTTTTATTATCAAAAAATTTTTTAAAATAATTTATTTCATTTTTTCATTTAATGCCCGTAATTCAAAATATCTTGCTTTCAAAATCACTATATCACAGGATGAAGCGGTTTTTCGATAAATATTCAGTATCTAATGCAGGAAGTGATTTTCACCGAAGATTAAAGCTGCAACGACGAAATTTCCGTTCCAAGAGCAAAGATTCCATTTTACAGCCAAGAAATATTTTCCAAAAGCAATTGTATTCGAAGCCATGATTTCTTAAAAAGAGCCCCGGCAATCCCAACGAAATATTATTACACAATTACGTGGCTCTCATCTCGAATGAATCGTTCTATTTTTAACTCGGAAAAAAAGGAGAAGAAGAAGAAGAAGAGAAGGAAGCAAGGTAGGCGAGCAGGCACGGCAGGCAGGACGGAAGAAAGGGGGAATTTTCTTTTTACACGGCAGCGACATAAAAAGGAACGATGAAAAATAAAGCGAGGCCAGGCTGGTGCGCGCGGCCGTCTCCATAGTTATACCCGTCCCACTCGCGCCTGCGTACGTCGTCTTGAAATACCTCCGGCGAAAGACAATAAAAGCGACGGCGCGGCGGCGGCGGCGGCGGTGGCGGCAAGAAAAGAGCCTCATAACCGCAGGGCTGCTCGGCTGCGCGCCGCGCGCATCTACGGTTTCGCGCGTCCTAGCCGCGACACTAAACTCGGAGCTACGTCATCCCCCCGGAGAGCGAGCCTCCGGTGTCAGGTGGAAAAGTAAAACCCATACCCGTCGCGCGTACTCCGCTCTTCGAGAGAGAGAGAGAGCAGCGAAGCGATGCCCACTCAAGCGAAATTAAAGGACCCGCCGCCGCGCCGCAGGTATTATACGATCGCTCTCGAGACAAAGACGGCGGACGCGACTCGCACCGTGACCCTTTTACACTTTTCAGAACAGCCGATGAGAACGCCGAGGGCCGTTTACGAGAGGTACGAGCCCGCTCGATTTGCCAGGCGATATTTATGGGTAATAACGCCCGGAACGAGAGGAGCTGAAAAAAAAAAAATCGACTTGCACGTAACGAGATAATGCGTTTATTGGGCTGGAAAATCAATTTTGCAAAATCAGTTTAGAGCTGCGCATCCTGCAGCTCGCTTGTCTCTCGGCAGACGCCGCGGTATTTTCAATTGTTATATATTTTAAAAGGTTGACCGATATATTGTGCAGGTAAAGTGATTTTATGCTTGAAAGAAAAAAAAAAAAAAAAAAATGGTGAGCTGGTCGTGCCTTAAAGTATCGGTAATTTCGATCTTCCTTTTCCATTCATTGTTCTCCATAAATTTTCTTTAGAGTCGCTCACCTTTGAAAAAATTCTGGAAAAATCTCTGTCAGTATTTTTGAGCGTAATTTATTGGAGGTAGTAAATCTTAAGTTTACGCAGTAAAAAATACACGTTACTTTTTCTCAATATAAAATATCCAATCCGTTACTCGTTGTTATAAAGTATCGATACGTTCAAAAAGATCACATTTCTGAAGAATATGTGCGTACGTTTTGTGCAGTCTGTAATTGTACTAAATCTCTTACAATACGTCGGTCTGGGTGGAATTATGAAAGACTATTAGTCGAAATATCATTTTTTGTTGGCGAAGAAAAGCTATAGTTTCCGTCCATTGCACGATCACTTTCATTAACGAAAAAAGTTTGAATGGATCAAGGAGAAAGCATTTCTGAAATAAGTAATATGAAGTTTAAGGTCCAAGTTAGAGCACTACTCCTAATAACAATTACAATAATGACTTTATATAACTCGAATACCGAACAATACTCAATCATTTTTAAGTATAAAGTTATGAAGACTGTCGCAATTTGACACCAGACATAAATCCTAAGTGAGTTTAATTAACCTAATTCATTAAGTACTTTTCTAAAGTAAAACATTTCCTAGCTTCGGGATGCGCAAGTATTTCCATTAAGCGCGAGTGCCTTAGTTCTAAGGAATACTCAATCCGAACTTTTAACGGCTTTCCAGCTTCCTCCTTCTCTCTCTCTCTCTCTCTCTCTCTCTGCCTTTCTCTCTCAATAACTGAACTGCTGTATAAACGAACGCAAAGTTTTCCATTGCAAAGCTCGCGATCTCATCCGGTAAAAAGAGGAGTCCTACGGGGGGAGGGATGCGCGAACATATTCCCAAGTTATGGGGGCTCTCTCGCCGAGGAAAACACCACCAGCCGGGCGAGATCGAAGGCAAACGAAGTGAGAAAGTTGGAAGACGTACGCCGCTCGTAGCGCATTATAATGCTCGATATTAACTTGGCCAAAGCGGCGCAAAGTTCGTTTCATTGCCCGGCCATTACACCTGCGAGTACCTCCCCCATCCACGGGCTCCTCGAGCCGTGCAACTTTAAAACTCCTGCCGCCTCGTTACTCTTTAAGCTAAAGGCCATCGAAGGGAGTTGGCATAAGCCGACTGGAGCTTAACGCTGTACACACGTTTCGCAAGCGACGGCGTCCCTCTTCTCCCGGCCGGCCTTTTCTCGGGAGATCGTATAATCGGGCGAAATCTCTCCTCGTAACCGCGTCTACTTAGCTGCTGCTGCTGCTGCTGCTGCTGCTTCTTTCTCTTTTGTGACTCTTTTACTTTCTCCGGGAGGAGCTTTTATCGGACCTGACCACTTGCCGTGCTTTTTGACTTACGGGACGATGAATTTGCATTAATTACGCTTGCAGATTAACCTGTTAACGGCGGGAATTACCTGGCAAGTTTTTACGGCGTTATTTTTCCGGAGGCTGAGCACGCTCTAAGCTCGGGGGATAAAATACTTCTGGTTTGTCTGTCGTTTCGAGCAAGTCATTAAATTATTTAAACAAGAGTTTATGCTTCCCGAGCCGCGGGAAGTGCGAAGGAATTGAAAATGCAGTAGTTTTGCACAAGTTTTGATGCGTTGGTTAATAAACTTATTATAACAGAAGTTAACTGCCTGGAAAAAAGTTTCTAATCTTTAAATAGTTACTATTAAATGTTGCAATTACTGTATTACAAAAGGCAGGACTATTTCGTTTTTTACCTAACCCATCTAATTTATCTCTTCCACTCACAAATAATACTATAATATCAAAGCACCGACTCTCTCATTTTTTATTTATATCCATCGTCTCACGCATTTGTTACCATAGATATAAATCTGAAAAACTTGGGTATGCCTGATTTCGTAGTTACATTCACACTCGAAAGTCTGGCAAGATCATTTGATACCTCCTTTTTCATTACTAAGCATTACTTGCAAAGTCGGCCAACAGCAGCCGACTAGATTTCCTTCGCTGCTCGAACAAAAAGCCTCGAAAGTCGAATATTTGTCGGCGCCTTATCCCCTACATCATCCTTTCTTTCGTCCCATTGTTTCACTCCATTATTCCGTCCGTATTTATCCCGAGTACCAGCGGGTACAACCCTCTGGTCCAGAGGAGTTACCGCGGAGGTCACGACCGCGCCCTAAGAAACGAAGCCCGGCGACTTCGGGAAAGTAAACCAACCACGTTCCATCCCCTCCAACACCCGGAACCAGAGGAGAGGAGCGAGCGCGCGAGTTGTGACTGCAACCCCGGGCCGCTTGTACTTGTGTAGTATCAAACGAGCGTCTATACGGTAGGTGCAAACACACCGACTCACGCATCGAGTCTCTTGGCCACTTTGTCTCTTACTCTCCTTCCTCCTCTCCTTTGGCCGCCGCTGCTGCTGCTGCTGCTGCCGCTGCTGATCAGGATCCTGCGGCTCGACTTGGCAACGTGTACCAGGCCTCTTCCTCGTTTGCTCCTTCGGCGTCCTCTCTTCCTTTTCTTCTCCTTATTTTGCTGCCGCGCGCGTCTTCTCCTTCGTCGGCGTCGTCGTCGACTTGTTCCTTTTGAAATCAGCCTCTCTCTCTTCTCCGAACTGCGCGCCGTCCTACGTGCATGAAGAGAGCGCGTGTTAGGCTCGTTTTACTCTGCGTCGCTGTTTTATCAGTTAGCCGGTGATTGATAAGTATTGCACTTTGTAAGTGGAACGCTGAAAACGGTTATTAATCTTCCTCCTTTTGCAGCAATTAATAGGTACTAATGGCTTAATTCAGCGCGACTGACAAAAGTGATTGAATATTACGGAATGAAGTACCGTATTGCAAGACCTGCGATGGTAACGATCCAACTTGACCTTTTAAGTGTCGAATCTGTTACCATTAAATAAGTTAATCATGCATCGCAGCTTACTCGTTAGCATGCTACATGATTATCGCTTGTGTAATATTTATTACTTCCTCCGACGTGTAAAAACCAAGTATTTAATCTTAAACTTGAAAATTATTCTAAATAATTACGGATGTTTATTATTTCCTTTTATTACGAAATGCCCAGAATAATCAGAGCTGGCGTACGTGAATGAATTTCGTCATGGAATATATATAATCTTACATAATCTCATACCGGTTCGAATGTTGAATAAACCCAATCCTTTAATGCCAAAAGCCATTTCGACATGAAATATCGTGTGAATAAATAAAACAA
This sequence comes from Ormyrus pomaceus, assembly GCA_900474385.1. Taxonomy (NCBI): domain Eukaryota; kingdom Metazoa; phylum Arthropoda; class Insecta; order Hymenoptera; family Ormyridae; genus Ormyrus; species Ormyrus pomaceus. The sequence continues at coordinate 10,510 of UCOM01001416.1, forward strand.
CTTTTTAATTCAAACTCAAGAGCATAAGTCAATTGACCAACCAACCAATCAACGCGACATTCAAACATCTGAACATCAAATAAACGCCTAAACCATCTCAAGGATCCACCATCCGATATTCGCCAATATTTGCAGATTCCTGTAAGGCGGCTTATGTTTTCAGTAAAGGCTCTCTGACCAAGATATCCCGGCCGTACCGAGGAGCGTGCAGGCATACGGCGAAGCGTTTTATGCTAGACAAAGCACCTGGTCGTACGGCTTCTTGCCCCTCTCGATTCTTCCTCGACGCGCGACCGGCTACGTAGTACTCTCCCCGGCTGCTATAGTCTCTACACCTATATCAGGCCAAACTATACGCGCTGCTGCCGCCGCCGCCGCCGCCGCTGGCCGGGCTCGGCTCTGGCTGCGAGCGCGGAATATCTCTCTGTAACCGGTATCTGGTGTAAGGCTCTCCTCTCTCGCTCATAGTATGAGTAATCCCAAAGCCAGCTTCTATGTTTACAAACACGAGAGGGAAGGAGAAAGGGAGGGGGTAGGGGGGGGGGAGAACGAGTTGAAGGAACCGTGAATGAGCGGCACGAGCGAACACTGCTCAGAGGCTCGATTCCCTCAGAGCCTTTTTGTGGATGATATGAACGTTTCGGAAAGATTGCATCTAATGAGCTTGGACGGAGATTCGTCGAGAGGTGGGAGACTGCGGGTCAAGAGGTTTTGATGGATTGTTATCTTGCGCGTGCTGAGTTGACTGGCAAGAGGGGCCTGAGAAGTTACTAATTTAAAGTAAATTAAAAATGTTCAAAGCACGGCGTGGTACCGAGCCGTGAAAGGAATGGAGAAGTAATATTAAGCGCGTTATAATATCGAAGAATTAATTACTCGTTAAACTCTCTGTAAAACTCTGTAAAGTATTTTATAATCACACTTGATATGGAGAGAAATGAAGTCTGACAATTTACAAGAAAACGAGTTTTTAAAAAGTATTTCATGTTCAAATTGCTTAAATGGAGCCAAAATTATGACCCGTTTGACAAACATTCGAAATTATACTCGTTGCAGCAAGAAATAAAATCACATTCTACTTGATAAAGCAGTAGAATGGTCCAGACAAATTGAGTTGTGACCGCTTGGAGAGCAAAATAAATATTCATTTTAACTTTCTTTCAAAATTCGGAGGGCTCGAAGATCCATCTACCGTCACAGCTTGCCTATCGGGTATAGGTGTCGAGAAAAGGTGAGAAACTGACCTGGAGATGGTAATAGGATACGAAAAAAGGGAATAATGGATTGTATAAGGCTGCAGCCGAAGCCGAAAGTCCCCCCGCCTTACTCGCATTGCAGGCAAAGTGCAGGCGCACTTTCGTATAGATGTTCGTATAAATGTTAGAATGGAGCATTGAAGCCTTTGTCGATATCGGCAAAGGTAAGGTCTTTGATGCTGCTACGGGCACCGAGTGATGCTGTACAGAGGCAAACCTTGTTGAGGTTTAAAGCCTTAATAACCTTCCTGTGTGAATGCGTTGAAAAGTTTTTCTGCAAGCTGGGGGCTTCTGTTATTTAATTTTCTGCACGCTGCGTATTCTGTTGCTTACTTAGCTCGCGAGTCTCGTTAAACTTTTACGAATGAATTTTTTAATGCAAGCCTGGTATAAAGCATTCGATTGTGACAGAATTTAAGTGCAGCCATCATATATAAATAATGGTACGTGAATTTATATTTTCCCCGTCTTACGCGTTTAAAAAAAGGTCTCTGAAGATTAAGATTCAGATTCAAGTCATCTGATCCAAGTATTATTAAAAACTCGTTAGAAAGAAATGTGTTACAAATCACAATTAATGGTTACGAAAAGCAATACAGGACTTCCTGCAGAGGGATAAAAAATTGTATTCCTTACATCGAACCCCCCACAGTTCCCGATATTTTCTTAATTACACCCGGTTTGACTCGGTTTCCTCGTGATTCTAAGAAGTATAAATGGTTTTTCGTTCTAAGACGACAACATAAAGGAAAGAATCTTTCTTTGCAGGGCCGCCTACATTTTATGACTCGGAGGCGCACAAACGGACCGTAACTTCACTGCAGCGTGAGAATTTAGGTGACAGCCCGATGTCGAGGCGACACGCTTTAACCGGGGCAAAAAGTTTTAAAGAGCGCCAGAACACGGCGGCGTTTCCCTTCGCAGAAATGCTCGCCAAAATTGGCGGCGGCGTTGAAATGCCTTCGATTTACAAGGATAACCTCTGCCTCCCTGGGAAATGTATTTTGACGAAACTATGTCAAGCATTTTCTGCCACCTGAAAGTGAAAGCCATTCTCCCGACGTTTAACCTTCAAATGCGAGTTCGGATTACCGAGGTACGCCGAATTGTAATTAATCGCATTAATCAAGAGCTAATTTAATTGAAAATATCTTGAGAACCTGAAGTTTCATTTTGTTTTTGACGAAATAATAAGGTATTTATACGGAACTTATGAATTATTTCTTTAATAAAACAGGATTGAACATTGAAATACAGCCGGAAGGCAGTATAAAATCCTTAAAACGCGATTCTTCGAGGGCTCGAGCAGGAAAAGCATCGTAAAAAAAGCGGAAAAAATAAAGGGCCGGCAGAGAAAAATTTAGAGCGAGCATTTCCTCCGAGCTCGAAAGCCGCGCTCGTAGAAGCCATTAAAGATCCAGCGTATCCATTGAATAGTCGCGCCTCTTCGCAGTCCGTGGAAGCGTTCGAACGGGCCAATTCACGCGAGCTGCCGGCCGCACCGGCAAGTGTGCTCAGGCAAAGACAGAGGGAGAGAGAGAGAGAGAGAGAGAGACGCCGCGGCGACTCAGGTGATTTTCGAGGGATCGATTCAGGTAAAACCACACCCCTTCGGCCGGAAACTGAACGCTCGTCGCCCTCCCCCGCACAAAGGCAGCTCGAGGGCTTTTCGCCGGGACACGCCGGCGAGAGCGAGAGAGAGACGCTCTCGTAACGAGAGGAGGGGCCGGGGAGAGAGAGAAGGGAACCGCTGGGCTTTCCCTTCGGACCTTCTTGCTCGTCAGGTACTGCAGCCGAGGTCACGGATGTTAAACATTCCTCCTTGCCTCCCTCCGCCGAGATCGACGTCATTGCGCTTCGCTCGAGTGTAGAGGCTGCTGTGTTGCACGCAAATAGGTTGGACTGCGAGGCGAGTTTAGGCGACAGATCTGTGTCCTGTGGGAGGAGTAAGAGGGGTGAGGGTAGAGTCTAGGTGGTCTTTTTTTTTCTTCGTCGACCTCTAATTTTTGCCCTTTCAAGAGAGGAAAATCAAGAAGTGTGGTTTCAGACGCTGGAAGTTAATTGATTTCAGAAGTGAAATTCGTTCTTTTGTTATAAAAGAAAACGATTATCGGGCAATATTGTGAGGCGTACTTTAATCTTGGGAAGACTTTTTCTTTGTTTTTCCACGAAACAAAAGTTTTCATGAAACAAAAAAATGAGAGTAAAATAAAATTGTTTGAAAATTTAGTTTAATGGCAGGACAGATAACTCTTTCGAGAAACCAAAATGTAGCCCAAAAAATCGACCAATAAAAATGATCCACAAAAACCTTATAATCGCTCGAATAATATCCTTTTAAGCCCACGAATGCTTCTGAAGATTTAAACATACGCGGAAAACGAATGCCCGCCTTTCTAAATTAAAAAGTGGAAAATTAAAGCCATAAAGAACCACCTGACATCGCTAAGGGAATTGATACGATTGTGTCACCTCTCTCGCGTTCGTGAGTTTTCTACCAACTAAGTCACGAGAGTCACCACCGTTTGAGCGAGAGTCGGGGACAGAAAAAGAGAGAACCACTCCGTAATTTATGACTCCTCTTAGATAGCAAAGAGATGCGTGACACACTCCGAGGCTAAAAGAGCTTTAAAGGCACGACTTTGGTACTTCGAAAGACGCTCAGGTTTTTAAGTGGCGTGATTAATTCTCCGTGATTTTCGACAGTATTATCTATCTTGAGCTAACAGTCTTCAATTAGGCTTATTTATGGATCATGAGGCGATCCTTTCGTGAATGAGCTCGATGAAAAAGTTTGGATTTGTTTAAAAACGCGATCGAATAAGCTATATAAATGCTAAAAGAATTTTATAAGTCGGAGAGAGTATTACAATTTCTTTATACTAACTTGAAGTTATTAAACTTATCGTGGCGGCGACACTCCAGCAGGAGATTTACGTGAGCCCGAAAAGTGGCCCTTACATGGGATAAAGTCATAATTGAGATTATGATGGCTTGCGTCAGTACTAAAAGTGTCGTAATCGGGATCTCCTTACATAAAATTAAACAAACCTTGTAAAACTATATAATTACTTCGTTAAAGCATAAATCAAACTTTAAAAATTTTACGCCAAATGTTTAAGAATTAAAGCTTTTACCATCATCGTAAATAATTTTATAAACAAAAAAGAATTTAATATACTTGTTTATAAGAGAGATCATTTTTCATCAATTTCACTCATAATCCACGCATTTAGCTGCAAAAAATCAATTTAAAATTCGTTATCCCACTGACATATTAATACGATTACCCGTACAAAAACCCAACCTAAAGTTCGAAAAACATCCGAACGCCTCGCCCACGTTGAATTCATTCATAACCAAGCTCCGGTATAATCAGTGCCGAAAAAGCGCGAAATAATCCGAGTCAGAACGCGGCGCGTCATTGTCCGACCCTCTCGACGAATTTAAATGTAAACGAGACGAGTCTGGAGGGGTGGGAAAAAGGAGTTGTCGCGCTCAGATTTCACGAGAATTGCCATTCTAAAGCCCGGGTGACACGTCAACTCCCTTTTGCCGGGTCTCGGCGAGGCTGCAAAAACATACGTTCTGGATAGGAGATCTGGCAATCTTGATAATTGCTGCAGGCTTAAGTAAGTAAGTAAGTAAGCAAAACGTATTATCCTCAAAAACAAGAATATATTATTATTAAAGGGAAATATTATGCAAGCCACGCCGCCTAAAGTGAATCAATTATCTTGAAATTTATTCAAATTCATAATAGAAACTAATGCACCTCCGCTTTCAGCAGTATTTTCACAAAAGTCAGCGTTCGCCGACGAATGGCGCTCCCGAAAATTTGATCGAACAGCCGGCAATGAGATAAAAAAATTTTTCCAGCCAGCTGCGATACCATCTTTCCATTTCCCTTTATTCCGTCGAAGAAACTCGGCTATCAAGCCTTTCCGCAGCCGAAAACTCCGCCGCACACGTGGCCCGAGCGAGAGAGAGAGAGAGACAGAGAGCAACTCTCGCGATTCGATAAGACGAGCCTCCGCACAGACGCTTTGGCGCGAAATAAGTTGCGAGTCGGGGCACGCTTCTGCCGTGGAGAAAAGACAGCGTGTCGATGTCTGCCGGGAAAGTTTCGTTGTCTCTCTCCCTCTCTCTCTCTCTCGCCCCGCAAATTGCGTTCCATTCAGGATTATTTGAAATTCGAGGGAATACCCGGCGTATATAAAGTGGTTCTCTTAGCGCGTGGCGGCGCTGCTGTCGCGCGAAGAGTTCAATCAAATCAGCTTCTCCCTACTCCCCCGACTCGCGAATCCCCTCTCATTTCGCGGGCGCCAAAGCTCGAGTATTTTTCCCAGCTCGCTCTTCCACTTGTGCGTCTTCCTTCCTCCCGCATTCCGCAGCTCGACAAGTCCATTTTAATCCCGACGTCTCATTTCGGCGCGCTTCTATTCCCAAGCCCGGCCCGGAATCTCGCAGAGCTCCCTCGCGCCGGGCGCTGCCAGGAGAAAGTATATAATTGCGAGAGCCCGCCGCGTGCAAATATGATGGAGTATAAACGAGGAGGCTTGTCGCGCTCGCCTAGCTTCCGGAAAATTTCGAGGAAAGCCTTATACCCTTACTTTTGCGCGGCTTGTTTTCTTCTTTCTTTGGCGTGTGTTCCGGCGTGATGCCGAAGTAATGGGATTATTATGCCTCGGTAATGAAGCGACGGCTCTGCAGCGTCTTTTTCGAGAGAAAATTCCTCGTGATTTTCTGGCGGTTTTTTTTTTTTAAATTATATTTTCAGAGGAAAGATATTATATGCAGCCCGGAAATCGCAGTTTTAATGATGTTACTCCGAGTTGCGTTTAAAAAAATTGTAATTTTTAAAGAAGTCGTATAACGACGCGACAGAAAATTTAAAAATAGATCTAAAAAAGTAAGTCGCTGAGCTAAAACCCTCGATAGCAGGCATTTGGCACCATTTATGCAGAGATCAGCAAGTGTCAGAATCCAGCATATGGCATAATTTTCAATTCCGCTGCAAGAATCGCACGAACTTGACCGAGATTCGCTGTCCAGCTTTATTTATCTTCCAAAATCGCGTCGCTCGAAAAAGCGAAAGAACAAACCTCCACATCAAGGAGGATCGAAGAAGCAGCGAAAGAAATAAAAATCTATTAAAAGCTCGTCGTCCCGCCGAGTATAAAACTGTTTACTCAATTTCCGAATGACTTTAGAAAACTCATCGCCGGCGATACAAGTGGCGGTAATACGGGGAGGAAATCGAGCCCGGGCAAAGCGATAAATTCCGCGGCAAAACCTCTTGCCAGTCTGTGTTTCTTTCATTTTGCGCTTCCTCTTTGCCTCCGCCGGCTCTTTCCGGCTCGCAGGAAAAACGTCGTCAGCGGCTGACGCGGAGAATTGATCAGTTTACCGGCGCTGGAGTGCAGCGCGATATAAGGTTACGAGATGGGCTGCTACGGGCCTCGAGGTCTTTGTTATCGAATTACATTGATCGAGAGCCTTTCTCTCTCTCTCTCTCTCTCTCTCTTCGGGGTTCTCTCGCTATTCTTGTTGGAGAGGCCGTCGCTGCATGATTGCCGCTTGTAATTTTCGTTTTATGGATTCTTTTTTATCGCCCGGTAAAATTCCGCAGTGATACCAGCGACGCGGCAACGATATCGTCCGGTGCTTAAATGTGATTTATGCCCAACTGCATCATTCTTTTTAGCTCGTGCCTCACTTTTCCGGGAGGAACGGATGCTTTTTTTTTAGAATAATGCATAATAAGTGAGTCTTAAGTGGAATTTATATTGCAATTTTGCTGGCTCTGCTTTTTTGTAGAAAACTTTTGAGGCAATTTTTTTCATTTCACTGCAGTACACCGCTCGTTGTAATTTAGTCCTTCAATACGATTGCTGGTATTGCCAACGTTAACATCGTTTTTAATTTGGAAATGCGTTTGAGAAGCAATATTTACTTTTAAAGTGTACAAAGATCCTTTAATGCAATCAAAACAGAGAATTAAAATCCAATTTGATTTATCGAAAATGTTTGCAGCTGTATAAATCCAAATATTTGCCTTCATACTTTTCTTATACGATTAAAGTTTGTACATGAAAAGTCTACACGCCCGGGTGTGTTATGCAATTTATTCGACCTCTGAGATATGCCTCTGACATGAAATCCTAAAACGAACTTTCAGTAGTTTACTCTACTACTTCATTTTGATTACTCAAGCCGGCATATATCAGTATGAGCTACGAGCGGTTCATTTCATCATTTGGCGCCCAGAGACACGTCCTAAACTTTCATCAAGTCTCTTCCACCAAGGAGATTCTCAGCTTTTGTAAGCTAAATCAGCCAAGCCAAAAACTCCTCCGCGAACAGCAAATAAGAACTACGTTACCTCCCAATTATTCAAACTCAATTCCCAGCTCAGACTCGATCTATAAAAATCGCGTCTCCTTCGGCGGCGTTTTTCCGGCCGCTCTAAAAATACGTCGAGTTTAAGACGGCGGCATAATTCAAGACAACGATCGCGGGGAAAAAGCGCCCGACACAACGAGCGAAACGTAATTTCTCCCGGCGCGTCTCACCTGCTTCTGCGAAGCAGTACGTCTCGGACGGCCTTTAACGCCCGCTTAACTGGCGCTTAACGGCCCTTTTTTTCGCCGCGGTAACGTCCTCTTTCTTGCGGCGCCGTCGGCGAGCAAACAATAAAGTCAATATGGAGAACAAACGCGAGTAAGCTATGCTAATGCTATCGAAAAACATGTGTACGCCGAGTTGCGCTAATACTTTTAGCAAGCACAGATAAGTGGGTTTACGAGCGGTGTATTCTCGTTGCAGGTAGAAATGCGCCGAGTTTGTTTAAGTCGGAAATTATCATAAATATGTATTAGGGAAGATTGTAAAAGTTCCTTTCAACTTTTCTTGGCAGAAAATGCCGACTCTAATTCACCGTTAAAAGATATTATTTCTATTTTATATCCTTCCCCAATTTAATAAACAATCATCAAATTACCCTCCGAGGAGCGAAAGTGCTTCTATAAATAAAATCGAGGCTGAAACGAAAGGCCGTCCGCGCAGTTTTTTCTCCCAAAGTGTTCACTTTTAAAAATAAATAAAGGGACCAATAACGCCGCAACGCATCCGAAAACACATCCAGTACACGCGATCGTCCGTTTCTTACGGAGACCGAAACCGCTCTCGGGTGCTAAACCCTCCGGCTTTTTATCCCGTCAGGGGTTTCTCGAGTTTTAGCGGGGCTCCCCGAACTTCTTGCGAACCTCCACTATTCAGCCGATTTTTTGCGATTGGCAAGAGAGCTATTACTCGCTTTTTATTCTGACCTGCTTTACCCGCCCTCCGCGCCGCGCGGTTTATCGCGGTGTCTTCCCCTCGGCGGCTCTTGTGTATATATATCCGCGAGTGCGCGCTTTATATTTATGTAGATGAATTCGTTGAACTTGCTCGTTCGCCCATGGAAATGAGCTGTGTAAACGAGGTTAAAATTGTTCCTCGAAAGTTGATAATTCAGTAACTCAATTACGCGCTTTTGATGTGTTATGAACATTATTAAGTGTACGACGCCGCGAGCGCATCGCGCCCGCGCGTATATATATATATACACATCCCCAGCCCCATTTTCTGCGTCTAGGTTCATTGGAATACTTACGAGTTTCAATTTAGAGCGCTCTGAGCTCGCGAGCGGATTGAACTACTGCCGCCTTGCTAGTAAACCTGCAGATTTCATTACGGCGTTAGAGCTCCTTTTTTATTCGATCCCGAGGTGTGCAGTAACGGCGAGCTTGCGTTTTCATAAGTAAATAGTGCGCTGGCATTTTGCCTTTGTGTAAACTTTGTCGCTATGAATAAAATAAACGCCCTATTTACGCGGCTTTAATATAAGTTGCACTGTATTATTAACTTACGCATGCAAGTAAACCTTCAGCGGAAACTTTGAATGACGGGGAACTCACCTAAAACATAAATGGAGTATAATTAGAAATGCTTTTTAAAATTCGTATTGAGTGTATATTATATAAATGTGCAATTTATTATATAAGCAATGAATGCTTCAATTACTAACAGGTCCTCCTAAGTGCCAATCATTCTCAAAGTCATAAAATTTAAAAAAAAAACTGCACAAACGCTTGTTTCCTACCTCTACATATAGGCGCCTTCACAGATTAATTTCGAACGCGATTTCATTGAAACTTCGCTCGCAGAAAGCAACAATAGGTGCTTCGATGATTGATAGCTTTTTCCCAACTCGAAATCTTTCCTCCCCTCCCCTCAAGAAAAGCAATAGGACTCTTCCCCGAAACAATGAAAATGCAATCTAGAAAGCGAAATAAGTTTCTTAACGGCACCTCGATACCGACGCTTCGCCCGCAGTGGGCGACGATATGACAAATGTGGGTCATCTCGTTCATCTCTCACGGTTCTCAGTCCGAGCGGGAAGCTTATTTCCTGGCGAGAGCCTCGAAGAAGGGACGGAAACCCGACTCGTCCTTCCTGACATACATATTACGCAGAGTCAAGTCGTCGCTGACGTGAGAGACTCGAGGAGAGAGAAAAGGAGAGCGCGAGAGATAAACGCGAGGAGGGAAAAAAAAGAGGAAATTACGCGATGGGACGGGCGAAAGTTTAATGCAAGTTGGGCAAGAACAATGTAAGAATACTTCGCCGATACAATGGAATTATGTGGGTTGCGCTCTGTTATGGGAATTTTTTCGAGTCGCTACTTTTGTGTCATTCGTGAAGTTACTTTGTTAAGGCGGTGATTTGTTAGTTTAGAAGAACTGTGATTTTATCAGAACAGGCTTAAGTTGAGATCTGACGAAACGGCATTATTAAGTTTCTGAGTTACTTTTGTATGAATTAATATCAAGCCGTCGTACTGTACAGACGTGTTGATAGTTTGGTTAATAATAATACCGTATTTAAAGTAATAAGTGAAATTTTAATGTAAAATCCCGCTAGTTTACTCCTTAAAAAACAAAAATATTGGCCTATATGGCCTTCAGTGATAATGCTTTTAGCACTCCCACAAATGCTAAAGAAAATTATAAAAACCCGACTGGAGTTAACCACAAATGGAGCACAGTCCACAACAAAAGAGGAATAAGGTAGCCCTGATGAAATGAAAACAGCTAAGAGGCAAACTCTAGAGAGTCAACCAAATGACGATGAACCAGCTAATAATATTAATACAGACATGATGCCTGTACAAGAATCTCCTCCAATTTTCGTAAGCGGAGTAGAAGATATTCGGCCTTTAAAACAACTGCTAGACAGTTTTGTAAAAGACAATTATACACTCAAAATACTTCAAAACAGCAAAGTCAAAATTCAGCCAAACTCCTTCTACACATACTTCCAAAAATTGAGGAACTCAAGAAGAAAAAACAGATTTCTACACATAACAGGATAGAAGTTATAAAGTCGTTTTGAGAAACATGCATCGTCGGTAGATTTAAACGAACTTAAAGCTGAAATTGAAAATTACGAACATAAAGTTTTAAGAATTACAAATATTACACTAAGCCTCGCACATAAACCACTACCATTTACAAAACAAAAACTAGCACAAAAATTCTTTTTAATTTTAAATATTAAGTAAAAGAGGAAAAAAATAAGTGATCGCTCATCGAAAAAGATCGATTATTCAATAAGATACAGCTATTCAAAAAATAAAAAAATAAAAAAAATAAAACCTTAATATCTTCTGAACTAATAAATTTTGGATTATTAAAATAAATTTTAGTAATTATTTAACAGATTGTAAAAATAAAGGAGATAAAAAAAAACTTGTATTTTTGTGTTATTTAAAATGTTTCTTAGAATTCCTTGCATAAACTTCAATTCTCATACTTTGTTATTGAATTTGTGCAAAGATTAAAAAATAAATAAATAAAATTAAAAGTGAATTGACTTAAACAAACACCTAGAATTTAAAAATTTTAAATTAAGCAGTTCTTTTATTTATGAATAATAATAATTTTTCATTTTTTCTGTTTCAGGTAAGTACCATTTGTGTAGTGGCAATATTTTAGGCTCGTCTAAAGAGCATAAGCAAACCGGACAGTCATGAATGTATCACATGACTTAACAAACTAACAGTAAAACCAAAAAACTTCGAGCTAAATAGTCTATCGCATGTATAAACAGCCGCCTTCAACTTTCCATTATTTAATTCAACAATCTCTTAAGTAACCCCGGATAACGCTCATTAAACGAAGACCATTCAATACCCGACCTTGTTTTCACGAAAACCTCCCCGGCGCAGCAGCAGCGAATCAGAGAAAAAAACATTCCCTCCGCGAGCATCAGGCGAATGAAGGTGTCGGGGCTCGAAAGCGTATACTCGGAAGAAAGGCCGAAGGTAAGACAAAGCTGGGTAACGAGAAAGCTCGGGGAGAGAGAGAGAGAGAGAAAAAAAAAGAAGCAGGCCCTCCTCCCCCGGGCGCTGCAGCTAAAATCAAAACGCGAGAGGAGAGAGAGAGAGAGAGAGAGGCCTATCGTGCGTCACGCGGGCCTCCCTCAATCACGCAAAGTGCCTCCATCCCGTGTATTCCGCGCATGCATGCATGCACACGCCGGAGCCCGAACATTGTACCCGTACATAAGCGCGCGGACGTGCATGTAAGGGGGCGGAGGCGTTCTCTCTCTCTCGGTCATAGCCTGAGCTCTCTGCGCAAACGTCACGTATATATATACATACATATACGCCGTTGCCATGTGCGTGAACAATGTATCGGCTCGGGGGCTGGGAAACAAAGGCTTCGAGCCAAGCGACGAGCTGAAAAATCAAAGGCGAGAGATGCGCGAGAAGTGAAATCGCTGGGAAAACGGGAGATTATAAATGCGAGAGCCCGATAGCGTCGATGATGTAGGGACTTGATTTTCGTCTGTGAATTGTTGCTCGGTCGGATAATGGCTTGTGATTTAATAAGGGGGAAATTAATGATTCGCACGGGGAGGGCTGTGAGGCAGGTGAGAGAAAGGAAAGGAAGTGCATAATTAACCGAAGTTGAAAGATACTGCGTTTGAATATTTAAAAGAGCGTCATGAATATTTAGTCTCGGGAATAGAGGAATAGAAAGGGAAAATAAGATGTCGGAGGTCGTTAGAGAATGCAAAAATTTTTTTTTTTTAATCTCCGCGAGAGTGAGAATTATTACAAAGTTCTGGCTAAATATTTTATCCCTATCTTAAAAATGCGCTGACACTAAAATATGTGAACTTCTCAAGTATTACTCGTAATAAATCGTGATGGAGATAACAGAGTAAACGCGAACCTTGAAAAGAACAACCTGACTTAACATGCAGTCGGGCCGCGGTAATGTGTTTTCATTATCAAGCGGGGAAAAAAGCACGAAAAACACCGACACCCCTTTAATTTACAGATTCTAAAAGCGCAGCAGTTCTCCCCAATTATTTCCCCCGCATTAATACCATTATTTATAAAGATCGCGCCGAAGCAGCGGCGGCGGCAATTAACGGTAAGCTTTCGGGCGCTACTTAAATTACGCAGAAGAGGGAGAGCTTAGCTACAAACAAGTTTGAAAAACAGAGGAAAGCCGGCGTGCAGAGGTGCGGAAAATCCTTTTCCTCTCTCGCCTCTCGCAAACTGACAACTCGAGAAAAAGAGGACTCTCGGAAGTAGAAGAAGTAGGAGAGTGAGAGAGGCAAAGCAGCGCGCGGAGGAGGTTAGTTTGACCGCAAGGAGAGAGAGAGAGAGAGACAGGCGGCGGAAGAAGAGCAGCGGGGCGCACAAAAGAGACGGCGAATCGCCCGAGGAATCTGAAATCAGGTGAGCTCGCGCCAACTCGACGTGACTACAATATGCAAACTTCCGTCCTCTCCGCCGCATCGCGGCTTTAAGGAGGAACTTTCGAGTGCGCCGTCCACACCTACTGTTCCGGGGATAAATCGATCGGCCGGCTCTTTAAAAAACGCAACAAATCGGGAGAGGCGGACTTTACCTTGACACGGTCTTCCGCAGATTGTATCCGCTTGTTCCGAGTTTCGTCTGTTTACCGCCGAGGGAAAGAGGAGGAGGGGGGGGGGGCGGATCGTGCGTGGAATTTCTTGCTTCGCGGTCGATTGATTGCGTTCGCTTTCTCCCCCTTTGCCGAAAGCTCGCGAGGGACTCAATCCGGAGCGAGTTCGGTTATTTATTGAATCATTCTGCTTGCGTCATCGTTGCGGGGCAGATTTTCGGCTCAAATTGGTAATGATGGTCCATTTTTACCAGACCGCCGGTAGTTTCAGTGTTACTCTTCTATTTATCAAAGTACACGCGGTAATTAATTCACAAAAAGAAGCATACAGTCTGTACCAAAATTAACGCATTGCGCGTACAATTCCTTAAATACGCAGACTATACGTAATTATATAATATAGTTATGCGCTTGGGTTCACACGCGTATTTATGATTGAACGCGTAATTGCATAATCGGTGGGTTTGTGAGAGCGAGAGTGATGTTAGCCTCGTAACAACGCGCGAACAATCATTCAAGTTCTGGTTTGTTTTTGACGTGTGCAATTTTCATTTTTGAATATGGGCTCTCGGCACGCGTGACGTAGTCGTTTTCATTTTCTTGTCAAAGCTAAATTTAAGCGCACGTCAAACGCAGAAAGGCATTTCATTGTCTTTTATCATATTTCAGGCTTTTTTTCTCGAAGGTTTCCGGAGCGTAATTTTATGACTGCGCTATTCATTACTTTTACAATTTGAGCACATCGTTTCAGAACGAGATTTTGTTAAATCATCAGAAAAAACATAATTCATGTAACGGAAACATTCCATTTTTTTTTCTACAGGAGCTTCTTATATTAGGTAAGTTGATTGAATAATCTGCCTTAAAAAATTATTACAATAAAGCAAAAGATATTAATTACGTTAGATCAATCGTTCTTATTCGACGTTTTCTATTCTCGCTACAATCAATAATTTTTTATTTATACAAGTTTTCAAATAACTCTTACTCATTAAGATTATCCCACATCCTGAATTCACTACAAACTTTTTTCAAATAAAACGCACTTCCAAACCGCACGCCGAAGAAGCAAAAACTTAGTCAAAATAAAAGCAAATCCCCTCCATCGAAGAATCTGCGGCAAAATAAGAAGATGATGAGAAGCCAAAAAAGAGCTTCAGCCCCGCGCTGCGGCCGCATATCGCAGCCAAGTGGCCCGCTGGCTTTAGCCTCTTCGCGCTGCATCGAAACGAGCCATCAATAAACATTTACCATTGGTATGCAAATCCCTGTGAGAGCGACGTCACTTGAGAGCCAAGTGACAATCCTCCCCTCCTACCCCCCGCCTCTAAAACTCGCGCCCTCCACGAGACTACCGGAGGATGGTGTTGCTGCTACATAGGTATAGACCGAGGAACTCGACCAAGCTGTCGGTCGGCTGAAATTGCTAATTCATGTTCGTAAGAGCGTCTGCTTTGGATAATCATTAATATTCGCCGCGCTTTTTGTCCTCCGTTCGTTAATTATCGTTTATTAAACAGTCGAGAGGCGCGTCTTTGCTTCCTTGATGAAATTTAATGGGTTATTTTTCTTAGTTTTAGAAACTTTTTTTTGGAAGTGCTTTAATCATTGTAGCCGAATATTTCAGGCAACAATTGTCAAATCTGTTCCTTTATCCATTGAACTAGCTAAGTTGAACAATTTATCTTAAACTGACTCGAGTTTCTTTGTGGATTCCCTGCTTAACGGTAATTAGATTAAACAAAACACAATAAACAGAATTAATCAAATTATTTGTTAACCAAATAAAATACACCCAACAGGTCATTCATATCCAAATCAGTACACACCAAACTAAGTATCCACTCAGGACACAAAGTGCAGCCTTTACCCGCAGAGCCCTAAATTAAACGAAATCCGTCCTTCATAACGTTAGCTCGGCCAGTAAATCACTCGGCGCCGCGGGCGCGCTTACACGGCAACGGCTCGAGGAAGCTAGTTTTGCAATTGGCCCGAGTGTCGCGGCAAGATTTCCGAGGGCCGTTCCGAAGTGTCCTGTAGTCCGCGGCTCGCTTGCACAGGCCACCCCGGGACTATCGCCCAGACGGAGCTTCCTTAATGACGTGCTCGCAACTTCTCGGACTGCGGGATTTGCGCGCTAATTATTTTCCCCCGAGAGAGCTTAATGGAACGAATTTATGCGGCGGAGGTAATCGGATCGCTCTTTCGGGTGATTTATTAGAAGGCGGGGGAATCGATGCTTGGCAGGTTTTTAATTTTGTACACTTGTAATCAAAATATTGGCATTGCGAACTGAGTATTTAGTTTGGAGGTGCAAAACAATTGTAGCTTAGAGATGATTATCGTTTAACTCGAAGTGAAAAAACCACGGTATATTTTCCGGCCAAAAGTGGAACAGTTAGTACAATACGCCAGGCGCGAAGAAGAAATTCGCGGTAACATGAATTCAAAAAGGGCGTTGCCAAGCACCATAAAAATACCACAATATTTTTAATTAACAAATAAAAGTCGGTAATTTCCGGCGGACTTTTACGGGCGTTATAAAACGGGGCGGGCAGAAAACGCGAAAATTTCCTCTATAATAATAATAATGAAACGAAGCATAGGATAGAATTCGCGCCCCTTGCGTGTCGCCAAAGGATTTTACGATCCCAAAGAGCGTCGGAGAGGAGAGAGAGAGGAGGGAAGGAAGAGAGAGAACGCCAGAAAGCAGGACTTCCCCGTCGTGTCATTCCACGCGTCCACTGCGGCGCTGCCCACTTTTACCCCTTTCATTTCCTCCTTTTTCCGCGCGTCCTTCTTTCGCCATTCTAAAAATTCAATTACGCCCTCTGTTTAAGTGTAATAAGAATGAAGAATGAAAATTTATTCAATTTTTCGAAATTGATCTCGTAGACATAATTTTACATACTGCCTTTTCGGACGCGGTAAATTAATTCGGGACGAAAGTAATGAAGCTCGCTTAGTTTTCTCGCCGATTTCAATATTCAAAGCGTGATGTCTACTCGAAACGTCAGAAAAAATTTCATAAAATCTTAAATTCTCAGCAACACATAACGAAGAGCAGCCGACGGGAAGTGCATATTTTCATGCGGGGGTTTATACAAAATTTATCCCCGCCCTCGTTGCGTCCGCAAGCTCGAGCCCGCGGCCCGAGTCCCGAAGAATTTTCGTCCATTATACTGCTGCGCTGGCTCCCCGACTTGAATCCCTCCATGGCGTGTCGACGCACCATCAGGTATGGAGATGAGCCCGGACACGCCTTGGGCTTTTATCGCGCCGCGCGGCGGCGGCGGCGATCGTAAATGCCGTTATGGCGTGCAGCGTCCAACTTATCGTCCCTGCACGGCTCCGCCGGGAGGGAAACGCGGGCCGGCCGCCGGGATATGTACGCGTAAAAATTCAATCTGGGCGAATTTTCAATTTTACATTCGCCCGCCCGTTGCTGCGCGGCGGCCGCGGCTCCGAATTTCGCCTTTTTCCCTGCCGCGGATTGAGATTGATCGTTATGGAGAGGATGAAATTGTTGCGCGAGATTTATGACGCGGCGCGGTATAATCCGCTTGATTAGAGGCGGCGAGGCAAACTGCCGGGACTATTATAAAGTAAAGGGTGTCGGTGCAGAGTTGTTGTTTTTTTTTTTTTTTTTTTTTTTTTAAGCTAGAGAGCGGAAGAGGATGTGGTATTTTTCTGAGGAAGTCGCCGCGTTGCGGCGTCCTCATTTTTTCAGAGCAACTTCGAGCGTTTACACATAAATTCCAAAAAGTATTTTTAGATGCTTTTAATCAATATTTAAACGAAAGTTAAGCAAACCTGCAAAAAAAACTCATCAATTCTCAAGGTTACCTTACACGTGTTTCACGACGATTAGAGCCGACGCAGGCTGATCATTATTTTCCAACTCGGCTGCAGCTCCGAAAACTGCAGCCAGACTTCAAACAAAGAGAGCGCAGCTAATCTTCGTAAAATTTGCCAAAGCACCTCTCCTTATATACCGTGCCGACTTGCACTTAGAGGCGGCCGAAGCGGCAAAGTTATTCTCGCGGCATTCCCCGAGTCACGCACTCCTTCCCGGCTCGTTCCCGCGCGGCCTTTTCGGCGCCCTCTCTCTCCCTCTCACTCTTCCCCGGCCCCGCTGAAAAGTTTCGGAGCGCTCTCGAGCGGCGACGCATATCGATTATGCCCGCATTAACGAGAGAGGAGGCGCGTGCGTGCGGCGCCGCGACTGTTCTCGCGTGCTCGACGCGCACCGCACCGCGCGCGCGCGCTTTGTGCCGCCTCCAAGATATAATACGCGCTTATCGCGCTCGACCGGGGCGATAAACGCCGCCGGGGAAAGGTCGCGAGAGTCCCGTTAATTTGACGCCTTTTCGATCGGTTTTGGGAAAGCGCGCGCTTGTTTTTTTTTTAGAGCGGTTCGAGCTCGCGGTAATTGTTTGTTTTGGTATAATTGCGGAGCTTTTGTCTTGGACCGGTTTAAGGGGATTTTATGTAAACTGCTTAATTTTCATGGCGATCCGGCCACTAAATTTGCATGGACCTAAAAAATCGGATCGATAAGGTAAATTTTTCTACCTGGAAAATATATGGACTAGCCGTGAGCTGAAATCTCAATCCTCGGCTTTAAAAAGATCGCAGCTTTGATATCTGCACTTTATCGCTCGCTATATCTATACGATCATTTTTTCCGCGGTATGTATACATATATATTGATAGGAAATCCTCGTTCTAAAATTACCGTTAGAGAGTCTATTTTATCAGTTTGAATTCCAAAAATCTTACAAAAATCGAAATTCGACGAAATAATCCGAGCCGCAAAACGTTACGTCCCCTTGAAACGCGCGGCATTCAAAGCGACCCCATATAAATCAAGATTCAACGGCGCGAAATTGAAATTGTTCGGGCACTCGGAGTATTAGCGAAATCGCCCGACTAAAAAGCAGACCTCTCTTCGAGGCGTTCCGACTCGGCAAGTTTTAAAGTGCGCCCCGGCCACTGAAGCGTACAAGACAGTTCCCTCGACAATAACGGCTTAGCATCCGACAAAGGGGGAGTCTGAATTCAAATTACAGCGGACCCGACACGCTCTCTCTCTCTCTCGAAGACACTCGCCGGGAGCAACTCCTTCGGGGATGTAAATTCGAGCGAGACATCGACGCGCGGATTGACGTGGGCGCGCGCGCGCCGCGCGAAATTTCGCGGATTCTCCGGGGCCTCTCCGGACTGGACGCGGGAATTTGCCGGGCGCTTACAGCCCAGACACAAGGAGCGCCCGAGATACGAGCTGCTGCCGGCGGACAGAATTGGCCTAGTCGAGCGTAAGAGATGCATGGCGCGGCTGTACCGGCTACGGGATATATAGACGGCCCGTGTCAAACGCTGCCTGCTCGGACGACTTGCTCGGGGAGTGGAGAGTGGAGTTGCTGGCGGATTTGAACGGTCGAATTGCGGTTTTTGAAGGTGTTTTATCGCGCTGACTTTTGTTTCGGATTATTTCCGGCCGGTGTGAACGTTTGAAATTTTCGAACTTTGGATAATTCTTTTCACAATTAGTCGGATGATAATTTAATCCTTAAAGTTCTCGTTCCACGCTCGAGAAGTTAGCGGCCCGATTTCGACATTCCATTCCCATCGAGAACTTTCCCCGAAGCGATCCGTAAGTTAAACAACTCCGGGCTGTGCTTCGCAAACAAACGCCGCGTCCCCCCTCACCCCTCGCGCGTATTACCCGATACATAATTTTCCAGTGCATCAAAGCCACTTCTCGTAAGCGGCGCAAAGTAACGAAACTCGAGTGAGAGAGCGCGCGGGTTAACTAATCCAAGCGCGAACCGCAGCTGCTGCAACGGCTGGCTGGAGCCTCGAGCCGCGTGCCGTCGAAGTAGCGGCATCAACGCCGGTAAATTAATGATATTCCCAATCGAACGCATGCATATACATCCTCTCTCGCGGACCATAAATAACGTCCAGGCGGAGGGGGGGTGCCTGGACGTCGTCAAAGTTCGGGCTCCCGCGAAGTTCCGGGCATGCGCGCGGAGAGAGGAGGGAGGGAGGGAGAGAGCGAGAGGGAGCATCGAAACAAGCCCCCATATTCATGTCCGCGGACGATTTCCTCGCGGCGCGCTAACTCATTGTACTCGTAGTGGGCAGCGGAGCCCGCAAATACGCTGAATATGCATGAGGCTCTCTATGCGCTTGGGCTACATCCTCGAATTAGGTTTCCCCGGGGCCTCTCCTACACCCACTTCGGCCGCTGCTCGCTTAGTTGACTGCCTGTTGTGTCTGTCTCTCTGCTTCCTGAGGAGGGAGAGAGAGAGAGAGAGAGAGAGAGAGGGAGGGAATTGCGTACCGGAACTATCCGAAGTCTACGCCGCGAATTCGGTCTTCGCTTCTCCGTGCGCCGAGTCTTAATTACTCTTACGGAGGAGGAGTCTATCCGGGTCTACGGCTGTCGCGAGAGAGCGAGCGCTGTGTTTTACGCCGAGTGTATCTTTCGGCTGTGCATGCGTTGAATTCCCAAGTGCCGGGAGCTAATCTTGAGTAAATTTTGGGAGGGAAAACTTGAACCGAAGCCGGAGGCGGAGCTTGTAAACGTTCGGTAAGGAGAACGAAAATATTGTGCGGAAACGTAAAAATATTCTAAAGCGATTTTGTCGGGCAATTGCGAAGTTAAAAATTTCGCGCTGCATTAATTTCATTACGAGCTGCAAAGTCTGGAGAGAATTGGCATATGAATATTTACATCGCTTAATTTTAACTGAAAGCCCTGGCTTGCATTCAATTTACATGCCGCGAGCCAAAAATGGTTAATTTTCTATTCTGCATGATAAAGTATTTTACGCAATCATTATACAGTTTCATTTTATTTAAAATTTATAAGCGGACGAAAATTTAAACGTTTTATGTATTATTAATTTTCCATTGTCGTGGTTTTTATGCGGCCGCATCGTTCATCTGCAGGTGATCACTTTTAGTTTTAAAAGCTTTTTATTTTATTTCGTTCAATTCGCAAAAATGAAAATGCTTTGTGTATACGTTAAATAAAATAAATCTACAAACGAGCAAATACAACAGCGTCAATATTTTTTATTAAATCTTCGAAAAGAGCATGCGCTGAAGCTAATCGAAAATTTCACTCCATCCCGACATTTAGCGCGGCTCGCGCAAATGGAAACGCGGCACCTGCGAAATCAGACAATCGAAACGACAGGCCCTCGAATTAATTTCCTTTAATCATACAGTCGCTGCAGCTCCGTCCTCCATTTCATATTACCCTCTCCATCCCATTTCCTGCATCTTCCCTATTAACTGCACACTCACGCACCTCCCGTACCCTCGAAAGTTCCGCGAGAGAGAGAGAGCTATCCGTTTCGCGCGCAAGTCGCTCGCGGAATTTCGCGCGCCGAGTGTGTGCGTCTGCTGCGCGCGCCGGAATCTAATTGCGCGAACTTGCCTCTCCCGCGTTTCTCTCTCTCTCTGTACATCCTCCCGTTTTTTTCGAGCGCTTTTTTCAACGCGAACCCGCTTCGCTTGCACGAGCGCGGCTCGCAAACATCGCGGTCGCGCGCAAGAGAGAGAAAGAGGGAGAGAGCTCGTTTCGCCGGGATTTAGCGGGATATTCGCTGAAATTCATAGCTGCTGCCGCGGATTCGCTGCGGCTAGACGCGCTGCGCAGCGCGAACCTCTCGTTATTAACACTGTGCAAATAATTAGTTTAATGCCGCACAATGCGCTCCGACGGCTTGGCGAATGAGTGGATTGTCGGGAAGCTGCCGTTGGAAATTTTGGGAAAAATTTGTTTGTGTTTAGTATCAATATCACGTATTGCACGAGAAAGGTAAAGGCTTGTTTAGGTGTACGGGGGAAATTTAATAATTGATTTGCTGTTTTTGTTAAAAAATGAGTGTTGGAATTTGTAAGAAAAAACAAAATAAAAAAGAAAATTAGGTGAACAAAACGACTTCTGAAATACATCTGTCTTCAAGTAAAAGTAAAAGTACTTGTTTCGGTTTAATATTGAAAATTTTTAATGAATACGCGCAGCTGTACTAAAAATAACAGAGTTAAATATAGACATTTCCTTAATAATCTCGAAACGATGATATTTTACAGCGAGTAAACGGTAAAAGAAGCAGCGAAAAAATCGCACGCCAGCGATAATTCGAAAACAGATGAGCTAAAAAATTGACATTGTTCGGCTCTTTCCGTTTCGGGGCGAAATAAATAATTCCTCGGCGTCACGCTAAGCAATAAACCTCGTAATTAAACGCAATTTCGTCAACAAAATCCGTAACAGGCAGCAGGCAGCGAGGCTCCGTGGGAGGACATCGAAATCCCATCACGCGATTCGGTTGTAAAATGCAGCCGTAAAACCTTCCCTTTCGGCCGACTCTGTCGCTCTTTTTTTTTCTGCCCCGTCAACACAGCAACGACGAGGCCGAAAACAGTTACGGCCCCGCTCTCTCTCTCTCTCTTTCTCTCTCTGCCAGCCTCTCCGCAGTTTTCATTCCGACTGTGCTGCTTTCGGGCGTGCGCGTTTTTTTCGAAGGCAAGAAAAAAGCAGAGCCGAGTCCCGGGGAAGATTACCTGTTATGAAGACGAGAAAAGGAGAAAATTGTGAGAAGCGAACCGATGCCCTGGGCGAGATATCGACTATGAGGTCGTTAGAGCTAACTATGACTTTGCCGGGGGAATCCAGGCAGAAACGAAGTTCTGCCTCGGCACGAACCGCTAAGCACGAGAACCGAACGCGATAAAGACAATGGAATGATTCGTTTCGACTTTTTACTTCCTGCGTTTTAACTTGCGCTTGTAATTGCCGACGAAAATCGGCTAAATTAGCAGAGGAACGGAGAATGGAAACGCGCGAGTTTACGGTAATGATATGAAAATATAAGTATTCTTCGGGTTTTAGAGCTAATTACAACTTGCTTTATTTTACCTATTATAGAAAAATAAAATCTTCATTTATTTAGTAGAGGTAGTTAGAGAAGTAAAGACTGTTATTTCTCAAATTATTGCAATTCTTAGGTAACGATACTAGAATTACTTTCAGCCAGATCCTTTGAAAATTGGCATGTATCATTTTCGTCTTAGAAACTCAAAGTATCTAGTTTCTGCATTTCGAGTTTCGAATACGATTTCACTGAAAGATCGTTTCAAAAGTCTGCACAAAGTACGACTTTGAAGCTAAAGTTACTTCGCTAAAAAATTTCTGTTAAAATTACCCACCTACCCATACATTCGAGCTAAAAGGTTGTTTTAATTTTCATAACTACATATCCGCGCAGCTTCGCAATCAAAACTTCCCCGAATTAGCAGCTGGAAAATGCAAAAACCTAAAACGCTGCAACAATCGCAACTCGAGCCGAAAGCTCGAAAATCCCCTTCATTCAAATTTTTAATCACAATTTCCAGATCTCCCGTATCATTTACATCCCCCGAAAGCATCTCTCCGTACCCCCGAAGCGGCACTACACTAAACTCCGTTCGCACTCGAGCGCTCGTTAAACTCGGGGTAATTTCGCGGAGCTCCTTAATAAAGCGAACCCAGTAAAGCTAACGATCCACCCGGAAAAACAATGCGGCTTTTCGCCATTCGATTGGCCTCGTAGGCACGACGTGTAGGAGGGGGTTCCCCGTATCCGGAAAGGTTCCACTTGCTTTCCGGGGCGGCGCGCGTATATATATCGACGTCGAGCGTCGGTCCGAAGCATAATAAGATCGTAAAAGCGATGATGGAGGAGGGATGTAAGGAACCCGGGCCTCGTATATAACCCTCCTTCTGTGCGCACACGTGAATGTATCGAGCGCGGAGATCGTTACAAATAGCGGTAACAAGTGAGGCCCGCTCCATTCATTTTTCCTCGTAACTCTCTCGGTCTGCATCTCCTTGTCGTCGTTTTCCCGTCTAAATTTCACCCCGATCGTATCTACCCCTCCCTTTCCCCGGTTGTACTCTGCTGCTGCCTTCCGCGCGGTTTTTTACTATCTTCCTTTTTAAAGAACTTCGATGCTTTCCTCTATCTGCCGATATGAATTTATAGGAGAAGCTTCCTCTTTTCGCAAGGCAGCGACGACGATTCCGGGACACTTTCCGATTATTTATTTTCTTGTTTGACTAAATGTTTCAAACAGATATTCGAGAATTTCCCCCCTGTTGTAAGTTTTCACAATTATTTGGTCAGTTTTTGACCCATTTTTTAAAAATAGTTAAAAACGACACCGTTTTGATCGACAAATTGGTCAAAAATTGGCCAAAGTGAAAATAATAGTAAAATGCTGTAAATAATAATATTTAATAATAGTATTCAATTATTTTTAAAGAATTCTTTACTTATACTGATTTTTAGTTTAAATAATTTTTTTAAATTGCATGAAAAAAAAATTTAAGTTGTTAATTAAATTTTTTAATCCGCCAACTTTTAAATAATAAATTCAAAGATGCTTGCATTTTTTGACCAATATTTGACCAAAATATTTGGCCAAAAAAAATTGGTCAATTATTGGTGAACTGGCCAAAAAAAATGGTGAAATTTCCCACAGGGCCCTAATCGTATGGATAACAAATTATTAAACAAAGGTAATACCGATTTTCGCTATGTAGTTTACAATATGATTTACGCTCCTTCAGTCGTGAAGAAAATTGATGCATACGAAGTAATAACGCTTCATAAAATCCTAAATGAATTGCAACTATTAACTTATTTGATTAATACTGCTCGACGCGATAATAAAAGTACCTGGCGCTCTTCGCTCCTCATTCCAGCTCCCTCGATCATTTATTTTTTCCCCCGGCTTCCTTGTATCTTTCGCCGCGTTTACGAGAGAAGATCCTCCTTACTTTTTGCGTATATTTATTTATCTATCCATTTACGGCTCCCTTTCTTCTCTCTCTCTCCCTCCCTCGCGCATAATACGTATATTTTACTACTCCCCCTCCCGATTCATTTCCTCCCGCCCTGCCCAACTATATTGCTCACCCCTACGAGCCTACATCTATCTCCATCCTCCCTCCGTTCGGAGGGCTCGTCGCCACTTTTCTCGCAGCGATTCTGCTCTCACGTCATAGCGCGGCGTCGTGCGGATGTCGTCGACGCCCTACTTTTCCGCCTGAACTTTCAGGAGAGTTCTTTTTTTTTTATTTTACTACCTTTGGGGTAGATTACCCAATCATCGGCATTAGTCTCGCTACGCGCATTGCGATTTATTTCGTTCGAAAGTTTTACGAAAACGTTTTATCTTCGGGAGGTTCGGAGCGCCACTTTTCAAACTCGTATAAGATGCTTTTACACTTGCTCTATATAATTTTACGACAAATTTTTAATAACGGCCCTCTGTGCGAAATATTGTATCAAAACCGCGGGCTTCTCAAAGTAAATAAATCCAAAATTATTCGTCCCGGAGCTTGTTCCTCAAAACTCCTCGCCAAATAAACCAACCCCGGGTCTCGGTTGTCTCGCGTTAAAATTCTCTTCCCGCTCGATGACGTAGGTGTACATAGCGCGTCTCCGAAGGGATATAGGTATACGCACGCAGCCATAACGCCCGGCTGCACGAGTGTAAATATTTATGCGAGCGGCGAGAGGGAGAGAGAAAGAGAGAGAGAGAGAGAGATGATATCCGACGTGTCGCTGCCGCGGGGAGCCTCCGCTCTGCTCTTCCCCCCTTTTCTCTTCTCGCAGTCGTATAGGTGTGCTGAATTTTCCGCAAGAGCGTCAATCCAAGTGGGCGAGGAAGGAGCCCATTTTTCTCACCCCCGGAGCGATTGGAAGACTTTATTTCGATTCCCTCTCGCGCGAACGGCGCGCCACCCTGACCGGATGGAAAGACCGGGTGTTTTCGCGAGCAACTGAACAATTTCGAAAATTCGTTTATAGCGCTGAATTGATTCTGGGGGGAATAGCTTTTTTAACTGTAATTGATGAGAGCGGTTTTGAAATTTGTTTGAGGCTGATTTTACATCCCGAGAAAATGAAATATTCAGTTTGAACAGTTAATATTTGGCTGGGAATAAAACATTATTTACAGATGAAATTTAAAAAGCACCAGCGCAAAGCTACTCGCCCCTTATCGGCAAACGGTAAAAGTTGCAATTTTTAAATGGAAAAACAAATAAGCAGCGCAAGCCTTACAGAAGATGAAACGAGGAAGAAAAATCGTGGAAAACGCAGCCCGCGCGCCGCCTCGGATGGCAATAATCGATAAAAGGCAAGAGGGAGGGCACTGCGAAAGAAGCCTCCGAATGGAAATGCAAAAGGAGAAAGCACGCCCGAGAAGTAAGTAAGCCAGAAAGAAATTATCTAAAGAGCATCGAAGAATGCCGACTGCTCGCAGGGAGGAGGCGGCGGCGGCGCGCCTGGCTGCAGTCGAAAAAGGGCAAACGCACCGGGAGCCTCTGCGCAAACTTGGGTAAGCCTCTTTTAAAAAGGATCTCGCCGAATCTCCCCTCCGCTCCCTCGCGGCGGCGATCGCCCGAGAGTAGATAGCGACTGCAGCGTAGCAACGTAACTTTATATACAGTCGCCGGCTTAATTGCCGCAACTTTCGATCACTCGCTCTCTTTTTCGAAGCTCTCTCTCTCTCTCTCTCTGCCCAGCTAACGAGAGGATTTCTCCCGAGGAGCGTTTGAGAATTTTGAATGAGGGAAATGCGAGGGAGGAATGCGCGAGAGGAGCGCCGACGAGCTTTTCTCTTTCGCCAGCTGGACTTTTGCTCTGATTAAAGGCGGGAGATTAGGGGAAATCTTTAATTAATGACCGCTTGGGAATACGTATGCCGCAGGTGCATTTTCTCTTGGATTCCAGGGGAGCCTTTGCTCCTTGGATCTTGTTTAATGGCGAGGTGTTTTATTGAATTTTAAGTTGGCGACGAGCTTCGGGTGTATTTATTATGTATGTACAATCATCGATTATTATCAAAATCATGTAATAGATATTGTAATAATTAATCGCTACTTTTTTCTTTCAAATTAAAGGTTTTCATTCGACTAAAAACTGAAAATACAATCAATAAATTAGTAATAACAAGATAATGTTTAGATGCGAACCATATACTTAAATTCGAATCTTGTAAAAAATACTCCGCGTATGTTAATATTCTTAAAATTTATTCAGTAGCTTTCAAATTTAAATACGTAATGATCTATACGTCGATAATACTCGGATATTTCTGCCTGTATTACTATAGTTAACAGTTTTTTCTTTCAGCTTAACTCAATCCATTCTTATTTGATTTATTCTCATCGAAATAATCTTGCTATCAAACATGTAAGTGTTAATTCATTTTTTAATGGAAGTTGATTTATGAAATTAATGAGCTCTAATGAAATTACAGACTTAGTATTTAACTGCGCTAATCTAATAGTCTACTTTAATTATCGTTTAAAGCACAGTAACTTTAATGCAAATAAGCGGTAGTCGGTTGGAATACATTTAATAGACACTCAACTTTTAATAACATCCTTTTCTCTTCACACGTAAAACTTGAGAAGTTGAAACATTTCACAAAACGCGTTTAAATAATCTTGTACTACTTCATTAATCAAAAATAATGCAAATCAACCAACGACTCTTTCAAATTTATTGTTATAACCTTTTAATGATAATAATAAGTCAAGAAAAAGTAAATTTACCAGTAAACCTAAACCTTATGAATACTCTCATGTAAATATAAAACTAATGAAAGTATTCATTAGTTTTTATATCTGCTTTCATTATTCAAAGTAACAAAAGCTCAATAAAGCAAACAGCCCTTTCATAAAACAAACCCTCCTCCTTTTACCATTCCTCGAAGAACAACGAAATAAAAGCGGAACGACGTCCTCGCGTAACCAAATCAGGAAATTCTGCATAAAAGTCAATCCAGGATCTCCGGTAAACCGCACGGCAGGACGGAAGAGAGAGGGGGGAGGGGAGGGCGGCGCACGCGCTCGACGGATCGGTGCAAAAAAGCGAGGAATCCATCGGAGGGAAAGAGGAGAGAGAGAGAGAGAGAGAGAGAGAGAGAACGCCTGGGAACGAAATCGAACGAAATTGAAACAACGATAGCCTGAATTTAAATCGCAAAGCAAAGGAAGAGGAGAGTGACGCTCAGGAAGCGAGGAGGAATCGGTCAAACCGCGAGGCAAAGCCAGCTTCTCTCTCTCTCTCTCTCTCTCAGCGGTCTCCCGAGTTCAACGAACCGGCGACCGCCTCTCTATACTCTCTGCCTCTTCTCGCGGCCGTATACACACGTACACACATCGGGAACGACTTGCTCTCTCTCTCTCTCTCTCTCTCTCTCTCGCGGCGTCTCGTTTCCTCATTGACCTCCTAAGGCGGCTCGAGATCCTCTCCTCTCCCGGCGTGTCTTGCCGCGCGACGATAGTGAAGGTGAACGCCAGGATACGGCGCCGGTTGTACTCGAGTTTATTGTGACGCGAGGATACTTTCACGTGTGCCCGCGACGAGCAACTTTCGGCCCGGCTAAGTCGGCCCTGGAAGCTGATGCCTTAGAACGAGAAAGTGGATGGATCGGGCGAGAGGAGCTCTCGGCTGGGAACGAGGAGTAGTTGCCGGAGGAGAGGAACATTAGTTTCACGAGGAGGAGTCGAGGCTCTTTTTTGTGACCGAAGCTCGGATGAATTCGAATCTAGCGAGGAAGCTGAAATTAGGAATTATTGAATTAGAAAAAGCGAAAATGGATGGGAAATTTTTGATAGAATTTGATAGATTTAATTTTTTTTTTAACACTTTGTAAACCGAGCCAAAAATGGAACTGGGAAATCATTTCAGATGAAAAGAAGAAAGAAAATCTGTATCATAAGTTAACGAGTTAACAATTTTATTTATATGAAATTATAAAGAGCGAACGCGAGATCTATTGCCATATTTTTTTTTCCTTTCAAGGGTAATTAATGGCTTCGCTTAACTTCTGTTAATAATTCAATCGCGCATACTAGATAACGAAAAAATTTAATCACTCAGTGCACTTAGCGATAAAATGCGATAATAGCCTTGTATTTCAGTGCAATTTTGTGCATACATTTTTTTCAAAAAGTACTTTTATTTTAAATAATTTTAGTCAAGGGGTTATTATCGTTCATCGAGTAAAATGAACTTATTTTGGATTCGTTTTTGCCTACACAGTTTTTAATTATTTTGCCTTTATTTATAGGTACATTATTCAGAAAATTTTAATTAAAAACACGACAACATTATTATAAAAACTAGTTTAAAATATTACTGTTGTAACTTTAATAAAATCCCTTGATTAAATACTTTTTATGCTGAAACAACTAAATTTTTTAGTTTAAAAAATTAGCAAAAATTTAAACTCTATATTTTACAACAATATTTAGCAGAAGCTAAATTAGATTATAAATTGGGTCTACAACTTCGTTGCTCTTGTATAGTTTGATTAAAACATTTTTCTGATCCACGAAAATTTATCAATACAATTTTGCTGCCTACTTTTATCCTAACATAATTTAAAGCCTTTACATTAATCAAAGTCCCATATCATAAACTTTAAATAATTCATTTAGCCACCTCATCCGCCGGCAAATCGGTCATCACTTAAAAAGCAATACGCAATCACATAAACGTAAGTTATCCCAATAAACCGATAGCTCGATAACCTAATTACTTGATTAAAAAGCGCGCGCCCACGCGAGAGCCTCCACCCCCCTGAAAAAGGAGCAAAGAGCACAAAAGAAAGCTCGCGACAACAGCATCGGAAAACCGCAAAAAGTGCGAAGACGACGGTGCGGCGGCTCGACCGCAGCGCAGCGGCCGCAATTACACGGCCCCCGGCTAATAACGCGCGAAAAAGCTCGAATGAAAATCTGCCGCCGGCGGCGGGCTCATAATTGCGCGTCGCGCGTGATAAAAGGCGCGCGCGGAGCCAGCGCCAAAGATAATTGCGCCCGTAACAGCTGGCCACCCGATACTGTTACGCCCGGCAAAGAGGCGGCTGCGCTTCCGCTTTGACGGCCGGGGAGAGCTCGGAATTTAGCTCTGGCGACCGTGAAAATCTTTGTCAGAGTCGGCCTTGGGAAACGGGAAAACGTCGCGCGCTTTTCCGGATGAGTGGAGATACCTGCAGGCGCTTTATTCGCGGAACGGACCGCCGAGCATTTTTATCTTTGGGCTACTTGCGGAGCGCTTCGTCGTTGCTGCTCGACGTAATTGTTTCGGGGCTCGCTTTTAACGTGTAACTGATTGTCGGGGAATTTCGTTATTGCAGGGGCAGGAGTTTTCGGGCTGAATTATGGATTAAATTTAATTTTACTTTTTATTTGAGTGGAGCAGCAAATTGTTTCGAGTTTTTTAATTACGGAATCAAGATTAGTCCATCGGGAGAAATTAAAAGTTATCTGATGTTTTAGTTTTTTGATTTTACTTAATTAATATGAGTAAAAGTAGTTTACAACATCAGCAGCCCCAAAAACAAAAAATTTTGGAAATACGACTCATAACAATTAAATTTTTAACAATTTTTTCAAACTTATTATTACCTGCGCAAAAAGCGAGAAATCCCGTTAAACTTTATCTGCTCATACCAAAACTACTTTCCCCGAAGCAAGCATTCCAACAAGAGGACTAAAGTAACGATGCTTATCTGCCGAAAACTGGCTAAGCCGTAAAAGGGCCCGAGTGCGGGTAGCTACTTCTCACGGCGCTCTCGAGTTCGCTATGACGGCCGATTTCCAAGTTTAGTTCAGCCTGGCACCTGACGTCGAGTGGCTTTTGCCGAATCGATCAGTCGAGGTCCCCCCCGCCAACTCGTCGATTGTTTCGGGAGGGGTTATTGCGGCTCTCACCTGCGAGTTACGCGGGTCGGCTCGTGCGCGGGCGACGATGACGCACTATACTGCCCTTTTAAATGACGCTCGCCGAAAACCGCCGAGTTTTGCGTGCGAGAAGATGGGATTTGAAAGGGACGAGATTTGCGGTTTTCTCGCGCTGCTGGAATATTAAGGCGGGGAGCGGGATGCTTTAAAATTGAGCAGCTTGAATTTGTTTTGGAGGAATTTTATTTTGACGGCCTGGTTGTGGGATCGTAAAGGCCGTACGTTAGTATGTTACGCAATGCATTCCGAAAATTTCTATCGCGATGGTATGCCTTGAAATATTCTAAATTTTATATTAAACGAACAAATCGATTTTTGTAAATGTGAATTTTGCTTTTTTGTAAATTTTGAATTATGATATATACATGAAATTAATTTTTTTTACACTTTTTAACGGCAAGCTTGTAAAACTTTAACCCATACTTTTTGCAAGATTATCGCAGGAACATGATTAGGAAAAAAATTTTAAATTAAATCTGGATGACGATCTAAGCCAGACTTAATTTATGCAGATTAATATTTTAACACGGTTATATTTGTATAAAATATACAAAGTAGCTCCGGAATTGATATAATTATATAGAAATCGAAACTTTTAATGTTGTACGTTTCTAAAAGGAAATCCTTATATGACTTATTCGTCGAACAACATTAAAAGTTTGCAATTTGATTTTATAAATTTGTATTTAATATAAATTACGTGTTTAATCTAAAATTGAGATATTTTCATTTTCAATACTTATTGAAGAACCAAAATTCTTAAATTAAAATTAACTATTAATTTAAAATGATGCTAAAAATTTTGTAAAAAAAATGTAAAAACTTTTATAAATTTTAGAAACTCTAAAAAATAAAAATTATCCATTTTGAAAAACTAAAATTCACCTATTTTAATTTTCAAAATTACACATTTGTACAAAAAAATCTTCTTTATTCCTTTAACCATCAATAAAAAAAAATAAATGAAAAAATAATAATAATAAAATAAAATAAAAATAATAAAATAAAAATAAGTGAAAAATAAAATTAATTCCGCTTGGTGGCGCATTCTAACCTTTTACATCTCTCATGCCAAAACTAACAACCGATGACTATTAGAGGAGCTCATATTTTTTATATTTTTATATAGAAATTTTATATAAATTATATAGAATCAAAATTGTAC